>NHOP01001384.1:0-11008 GCA_018697155.1 Pyramimonas parkeae | reverse complement strand
TTGTTGACGCGTCTTTTCACGGTAGCAATCGAGCATGTCCGCCCCAGCGCTTGGATGGAAAAATCATGTTTCACACTCCAACAAACGCACATTAAAAGAATAAAAGAATGAAAAATAAACAACAAATGAAAGCATTCTTGTGTGACACGAAATATAAGCTCGCTTCGTTATCTGCTTGCTGCGTAGTGTTTACCCTGCATGTTTTTATGAAATGACATCACCCTTACCTGTCCTGCTTGCTGGTAAGGATCGAATCCCATAAAATGCATAGGGTCATCATGAACACGCAACGAGTACGAGCCATGTTAAATAAATCGTGCCAAGTTCTATTGGTGCGCATGGGAACCTGCGCAACCCTTGTATCATTTCAAAACACATTTGGCATGATTCATGGAGAATGTGTCCAGTGACTTGGGCGGACCACGGTCATGGGTTAATGACTGGAAGTTCGAAGATTTGTCTCTAGAACTCAAACAATTAAAAGAGTTTTTGCGCCAGTAACCGACCGGGCTGAGGTTCAACCCATACCGTAGTGCAAGATACTGTATGAATGGATTGTTGAGAGGTTGCGGTTGGTCTAAAATCTTGCCAGCCGGCTTCTCATCCTCCTTTTCGCGGTGTACCGCATTCAGGACTCCAAACAGTTGGAGTCTTGCAAGGGAGGGTGGTCTGTCAAACACAAACCAGCGCAGGTGACTGCAGCTGGTGATGCGCCTGGCTCTCGTCGATGTTTGCCCAAACCTTTCGCTCCCGCTGTACGCAACCAGCACAACTCCCTCGACTTTGAAGGCTTGCAGCACTCTCCTTGCAGGCTTTGACCCCGGCGACGCGCAAGCTCAGCTCAACGCCTGCGGGAGAGACTGTTGGCGGGCGCTGGATAAGCTGTGCGCCGCGCGCTACCCTTCCAAGAAACAAGCCAGGATTGAGGCGGCAGTGGCCGGTAAGTGGGGGTCGTGTGCACTAACAATAGAAACACACAACCGCGGTAGCTTGTGCGCCTGGTGTTCGTGAGGTAATTGGCGGTGGGTTTGTTCGCCTCCACATCCATTGCAGATGGTTTCAAGAATCACCAGCCCACTTGCGCAGTGGCTGCTTCATTTGTTCATAAACTGCGCCCAGGCATCGCACGACCTGAGACTTGGATCAATCTCTGTTGCAGTGCACTTCTGGACACGTCAACACTATTCGACATTATAGGAGGCTCACTGGATGATGCCCAAGAGGCATGAACATGTTCTTGAAATTGCTTCTGGTGTGTTGCAATTTGCATCGATGACTTACGCTGCACTTCACGCATTACATTGTAAGGAAACGCCTAGTGCATGCCCGTGCACGACTTCATGTTTGTGAGTTCACAATGGTACAACTGGGAACAAGCAATACAAAACAAGAAGGGTTGAACTTCTTGCTGGTTATGAGGGCGTTCATTTTCAGTTCGGATTGTACCCTAGAGGGGCAAGGTCTGTTGAACACTAGGCCATCACACTATTATGAACAGTGTTGACGACTCCATGGCTGACCAACGCACGCTGATATGCAGTGATTGATGTGCAATGGTGGATGAGCAACGGTTGATACATGTTGTTGCCAATTATATGTACGACCACAACTTTCGCAGATTCTAGAGGACTTGGCGTGCTCTTTCCCGAGGGCCCCTTGGTGAATAGCCCTGCAAATCAGAATTCCTTCCAATAACGACCAACGCTGTCAGGCCTCCGCACACTTGCCACGTGCCAAAGAGAGGGCGTCTCTGTTTTCAGTGATGTGTTTGATTTGGCACAATTGGTGTGTAGCCTGTAAAGTCTGCCGTTGTTTGTCGCCATTGGCACGCGCTTCCCTTGTTATGAGCATTAGTGGGGTGGGGTCTTTGCAGTGGCTGATTTGGGTGCAGAAGTGGACGAGTTGCAGCTGCAGTCAGCGCTGGAGGGGGCGCGTGACGAGGAGATCGAAGCCTTGCAAGCCATCTTCGGGGAGGAGTGCCGCAAGGCAGACGGAGCCAACCGCTGGGTGCTGCCTGCCAACGGTGCAGGTGTGTGTGCTGCGGCGTCTCACATTCTCCAATATTCAAGCAACAGCGCAAGCGTATGCGCGCTTTATCTCATCTGCACCACTTCAGTTGGCCTAGTGGTTAGGCTGTGGGCTTGATTTGCGGGGTCCTACTTTCAAGCCTCGACATGGGCAATCGTTTTCTCGAAAGAACTTGTCCAGGGCCACGCTGGCTGGCGGGTCACCTTTCACTAACAAGCGATCAACTTCAAGTGCCAACACAATATCTGGTGGCTCGGAAGTGTGCATTTTCACACTTTATTTCCTTCCCCTTGTGCAGTGGTCAGGAGACAATTCCAGCAGAGACGCAAGCATGCTTTGGACCCTGCGCTCACATATGTTGTTTACTTGGTTCGTGCTACATCAGATCCGCATGGTGCACCAGTTTCATGTTGTGAAGCTACGGAATTCGGCGACCTTGGTTGGCAGTATCATGGCTGCCCACCTACGGTATGGGGGGCATGTCCCAGTTGATGCAATTTTCCGATGTTCAGATTGCACTGGATATTGATTTCTTTCTTGTTCGCTTGATCAGCTGCAAGTGCTATTCGTTTTATCGACGGTGCGTGCTCTTGAAACCCCTTCATCACCATACACATATTGGACACTAACGGGACGAGTCGGGTTTATTGAACGTATTAATGACTGGCCTACTTCAATGGCTGATTGGACGTGCACTTCCACTACTTTGACGGTTCTGTGAATATCAACACTTTGGTATTCGCCTGCAGTATGATTGTTCAACTATTCTGGCACACAGGTCCGGACAAATCTCATGTCACGCCCCAACTGTGTTCTCTGCCATTATCCAGGCGACTCGCACAACCGACAAATACATTTGAACATAGGCTTTTGAGATGAAGACCAGACTGGTGATTTGTTCATCCATGAATTATAGATTGAGATTGGTAAGATTCGATGGGTTGCCTCGCGGAGTGATGTGTGCACGTCTGCGTATATCTATCAGTGTTGACACAATCAGAGCCCTTGGGAACGCATCTTCATGCCTCCACGCTGCACCTTTCAGACCATTCTCGCCTGGTATGTTGTGGAGGTTTGGACACGCGTTGTTTCAATCGAGCGTTTTACAATTCGTGGTGTTATGGTATCGGTTCGGATGGTACGTGCTGTTCTGTATTGCATGATGCACAACAGGTTGATTAGTGCTGGTCATGGGCTGTAACATTGTGGGGTGTTACGCTCGCAGGGGTGTTAGGTGAGGGTCGGTTGGAGATTGAGTTTGCGTCCCACAGCCTGTACCCGTTCCAGCCCCCTACGAGACTTGCCTATCGTAACGACGCCCTGAGCTTTGCCCAGGTGGCGGCCATCGCCGCCGCCACTGTGCGCCAGGCGTGCAACATGATAGGTGGGGATCCACCTTCTTGGCTTGTACTTGCTTTCTCACCAATCAGCGTATGAAATCCATCTCAGTTTTCCCTGCTCCACATGACTCATGTTGGGCGAGTCCATCCTTGAACGTATCAGGTGAGCTGGTAGCATGTGCAATCATGGTTGCAAATCTGCTCCATGGAGAATTGAAAGTTGCAGAGACGTGCTGATGTGGCGATGTAGGATTTTGGCGAGTGCCCAATTCTTGGCCCGGTTTGCGCCCATTTCCTCCCCTATTCAGGAACTTGGCCGCTGCATGATGATTGTATGTATGCGCACATTGTTGCCGCAAGCGCTGCATTATTCTTTTCTTTGCATTTCACCTGAGAGGCGCGTTGGGTCCGTGCTTGTTGGGTGTGTTCAGGGTCGCCGATGCTTCACGAGCTGGTGCTTTGGGTGTACGACAATGCCGCAGCGGCTGTGGACAGGTCTTCCAAGGCGCATGCCAGGGCCATAGAGGACCAGGAGCTTCGAGACCAGCTGGCAGGGAAGGGCGGCGCGATGGCGCGCACGTTTGCAAAGCTGGGGGTGGGGCGCGGAGCATTGGGCTTGTGTATCAGGGCGCCAGGGTGTTGGGTTGCAAACCAAGTGTCTGAGTCTGCACTTGCTTTCATAGGCTACTTTAGTTGGATTGCATTTGTTTCTAAGGGTTCGAGGATTCAAGTATGGAACTATGCTTGGCAGCAAGATGCTGATAATAAGACAAGTCCACAATACACATTTGCACGTTATCATTCAATAAACAAGTTTAGATTGGGTCGTGGAACTCGGCGCGTTCTCACTGAACCAGTGCGCAAGGAAATCGCTATATTTGTTCTTGGACCGACGTTTATGTGTGTCAGTTGGACTTGATGTTGAGTTTTGATCAGTACTCCGGCGTTGGACACTCGCCTCTTTGGCCAGTGTGCAGGACGATGTGTCTGTTGCAGTCGCTGGGGTGGGGATATGATATGCAAAGAGACCGTTTTTGCGTCCCCAAGCGTCCCACACGTTGCCTCAGTGCTGTGTCCGCCTGCATCTCTTCTCGACATCAAATTCAAGTAGTGTGTAGCAGTGTCTGTTTTTATTGGGAGCATGAACCATAGTCCCTTGCTCTGATCCCTGTCATCAGTGTGTCTGTGAGCCTGTTTTCAC
Source organism: Pyramimonas parkeae (assembly GCA_018697155.1). NCBI lineage: Eukaryota > Viridiplantae > Chlorophyta > Pyramimonadophyceae > Pyramimonadales > Pyramimonadaceae > Pyramimonas > Pyramimonas parkeae. The sequence continues at coordinate 6,439 of NHOP01001384.1, read as the reverse complement.
ATGTACTTCTGGATGCCCTCTCGTAATTACGCATCTTTGTATATTCATTCGTATTGTTTCTTTACGACCAGTTCCTCACGTTGGACGACCAGCATTCATCTGCCTACTTGAGACCTCCTCTTCCCCTGGCGCGCCCTTTCAAGCCTGCTTTCTTGCTTTCGTACAACATGCTTTGCCTGGTTGCGCAGTTGAATACCAGGCGCGAGGAGGATGAGGAGCAGGCCCGCCTGGACCGCGTGGCCTACTTGAAGAGCCTCATGGAGGGCGGGGAGGAGGCGCATGACGCCCACAAGGGCAGCGTGCGCGCGCAGGTGCGGGGAGTGTGCGCGCAGGAGGCGAGTGAAGGTCGCGGGGTTCCACGCGCTGAGCTCGGATGGGGCTGCCACCACCGCCAGACACACTGTGCTTTGCGATTGACCACTTCTTTGTGCTTAGTACGTTTTCGCAAGTGTTGCCTTTGCATGGATGATTTCCCATCAAAGCATGCAGGGTCTTGCGGCTCCACCGGCCCTGTGCCGATTCTCGGAGCCACTCGCCTTGCGGATACTTCAACGGCGCGGCGCCAAAGTAGTGGTTGGTTGTTGACAGGCCTGGGCGGGTTGTTGGATGGGGTGTTGGATGGGGTGTTGGGTGGGGTGTTGGATGCGACTGGGGAGTGCAGGCGCAGGTGCTCGAGGACAAGGAGGCGGAGGAGCGTAAGCTCATCGCACACCAGACCCAGCTCAAAAAGGCAGCTGAGCTCAAAGACAAACAAGAGAAGGAGAAAATACGAGTACGGAATATCCCAATGTTGGTTTTTCTTATATTCAACCTGTAGATTTTGGGGACAATTCACTCTTGTGGTCGCAATTTGTGTGAGCTGCGCCCCCGCGCCTTTGCGTGGATGGATGCGTACAAATCCTGAATATTTGTGCCTCGAAGTTGTATCCACAAGTAGAGCCTGCATGCCGTTGCAATGTATAGGCCTGTTTACTGTGCATGTGCGAAGGTCGGCGTTCTGCTTCGATGCAGACAACAAGGCACGCCTCGTTGGATTCTGAACCAGTTGAGGTATTACATGCGATTGCTCCGTTCATGGATTTTCAGATTATTGTATCAAAGGGATGATATTCAGCATGTTTTTGGGCTTGGTTTTGTTATGTGCACCCCATCCTGCGTATTAGTCCAGAATTGCATTACATCGCATGTATACATATGTGCAGGTGAGGTTGCCCCTCACCCAATTAGCTGAAAGCGATGTTAACTAAGAGTGTTTGGTTTCACGAAATCCCACAAACTTGGTCAAGCCCCCGTAACGTAGAACCTAGGCAGGACGACCCGCCAGCCAGCGTGAGCTAGGATGTGTTCGTCAGCGGCTGGGGATGTTGCCTTCCACATAGAAACCTTGTCTGGAGGCCTAGAAACAACCGAGCCGCCTTCCTACAAACTTGGCCACCCCCTAATGGGCGTCCAGTCATTGTGATATCCATTGTTCATCCCAGACCCTCTGAGTGGACGCTGAAGGGCGGTGCAGGCGGAGCGACGCGCGCTGGCTCTGGCGCGACAACAGGAGGCTCTGCAGCTCCAGGAGAAGGCTCTGGTGGTATGACTAATCCGCAACGGGCGGACTGCACGACTCAGCCGGTGTTGTTTGACGCTCGGTGGCGAATTCATTACAACCACATGAGTGTGTCTGTGTCGGCAACGTTTGTCTTGTGAGGGCATTCATATATCTTCACGATGATAAATGACCCCGGGAAACATCACACCCCATTCTACACACCATTCTATACATCGTTGAATGTTTGCTGGGACTCCGAGGGCGTAAATTCAAGTAGGGACGGTTGCTAGATGGCGTTTTTTGTGTGCTGACCGCTACTTGAGTGTGAATAACTATATTCAGTGGAACCATGTTTGGAAACGGGCACACGTTTTGTTTGTAGCAGTCAGATCAAGTTGCATTTCACCGAATATCATGGTCATTTGAAAGGTAATTGAGGACTTAACTTTCGAATGGAAGTAGCGATCATAGATCTTCTGAAGGGAAATTGAAGTTTCGCACCTCAAAATCAGCAATCGTGTCCCTACTGCATAACCCGGCGCAACTCAGCTATCTGGTGTGTTGAGTTTGCTTCCCGGATGTGAATTATTTATCTTGGAGTGTTGTGCGACTCGGCAATCGAATGTTGTTGTACAATGTTGTGTGCACAATTCTCACGGGGGACTCTTCGCACATTACACAACCATACTCATATTTAGGTATGAGTACCTTGGGATGATATGTTGGCCTGATTGCGTGTTTTGTCAAATGTAGTTGTTTGAGACATACATGAGCTTGAAAGCACACGCGCTTTACAACTTTCTTGCTCTCGAAGTGGGATGCATCACACAACTGATGTTTGGTTGTAGTTAGGATTGTGATACCTTCCCACAATTGTGTGAATTGTTGTCCGCCAAGGAGCCAACCACGCCAGCTGGGAAGAGAATTGTTCCCGGCGGGCGTGGTTGGCTCCTTGAATTGTATTTGCATCTCGCACTTGGAGTTTTCCAATCTTCCAAGCATGCTCTGAAGGGTGTCCACTCATGCATCGAAGGGCAAAGTGCTGGCTTGTCTGCTGACGTGTCGGATGCTATGTTCGTTGCCATGCTGTTCTGTTGATACCAAACATCTCCTTGCTCAGGGTTGTCAGCCGTCCTTGTGTGGACTTCGGGCGCCCTTGTGCTACCTTCAATAGCGGCTGTGGCTGCCTGTGCCCCCTGCTGCCGGAGCGGAGAGGGGGATTTTGTGCGAATGAGGTGGGTGAGGGGGCGGAGGATGTGGCTCAGGAGGCGTCGTTGGAGCGAGACCAGAGGGCGAGCACGGAGCTGACGCCGGAGGAAGCCGCCGCGCACCAAGCTGTAGAGGCAGCAAAACAGCTGCAGGCCCAGGTGAGGCGTGGCACGCGCTCCTTGATGCATGTGTGCTGTGCACTTATGCACTGATGGAACTTAGGGCGAGACTCCATTGACACGACGCACGCCCCTAGGGTATTGGTCATGTCCCTATGTACGTGGGGGTGAAGATGAACTTGATTTGCATGTAGGCACAGGACTGTTGTCAACAGGGCAGCGAGCCTTACCAACGGAGTTGAACGCTACATTCCATTTGTGGACAGGATGAGTTTCACAACCCGCTCATTGTCTGAACACACATAATCCAAGAAGATAGCATCTTGTTATCTACAATAGTCTCCTGATCTGTGTGGATCCATGTAGAACAAAAATTTTCATACATTTCATATGCAATCATGCATATGGAATATATGCATTGATCTACACGGCGCGTGAGTGTGCTTATTGGTGCACCTCCAAGGGCTGTTGATAGTTGTAACCAAGCTCCTCTGCTCCAGCATCTTGGAGTATTCGCACATTGATGTATGCATCTGAAAGAACAAACCAAGCTAAGACTTTCCACATCAACGGTGCGTCAATCTGTCGACAAATTACCGTCTTGCTGCTCTGTAATCTATCCTGCATGTCAATTTTGTGCGCAGTATGTGTGCATGTTTGTGTCTGCGCAGACTGGGACGCCATTCAAGCTGATTGACTTGACGTGGACAGATGTGTGTATGATGTATACAAGGACATGAAACCTACCCACGGATAGGTTCATGTCTTATTGAAATAGCACATGCTGACTTCCAGCACTTCCATGGCAATTGCGAACATCATTGTGCCGAGTCAAACATACAGAATGCACTTTACAACGTACATCCAAAGTAGAAGTGCCTTATTGCCCCTAGCTGAATTATATCATGACAAAATGGGTTTTTGTGCTTGTTCTCGGGTAGTGTTGTGGTCCAATACCTGTACTGCTTGTTGATGGGTCTCTGATTAGGTATTGGGTAGTGAGACATTAGAGCCCGTCCGCATGCAGCATCTTGGATTATACATATGTATATTCAAAATGCTGCCATCGTTGTAATTTCAAAATCAAGACAACACACGAACATGATGTTCTAGTGCACATCTAGGCTATTTTGTGGCCACGCAATGCAGCTCAAGCCTCAGGTACGGTGCACATTGACGCATTCAAAATGAGCTCTTTGTTTGCATTGACACGTACTGGATGGACATCAGTTCTCAATCTATCAGCTCCCTTCACCCTGTGTCGTGGTGTGTATGTCTGTACACGATTCTCGCGTACCCACATCCAACACATTGAGTTCAATATGATCTTTCAGCAAATGCCCTTGGGTATGCTTGCCCTGTACAAACATTTGGATTCTTATACCAGGTGTTGGGATGTGACTGACCCCTACCCAAGTGGGTGGGCATCGTTGTAGTACTGCAATTGGACTCCACAACAGTACACCAAAACCGGGTGAACATGCATGTTGAGGTTACCACATGCTTCTCATCATAAAGATACTTTCTTCTAAAGTCGCCCTTTCTTGGCCCACTACCCACAGGGACTTGTGCTGCACGCTTGAGGAACCGCTATGGGTTGCTGCATGTTCACCATTGCTCGAGGATGGAATACATCAGATTTTAAGATCTTGCGATGGAATCCTTTTGTCACTTCTGGAAGAAGCTATTGCCAAAAATGCTATTTCTGGATGTTTAGCAACAGAAGCACGCGTGTCAGGGGCCACAATAGTTCAACTGAGTGCGCGTGGTGCTCTGTTTCTGTCATGTGGATGCACAGACATGGGCCCGCTGTATGGCGCACACTGTGGGACTTGTCCCCCTCAATTCACATTGCTCGGTGTTGACGGATGCCAAATGTATTGTGTCAGTGCTCTGAGAACCAGTCATGTCTTGTGAGTTTTGTGAAAGCTCCTATGTTTCTTTGTGAAAGCTGCTATGTTTCATGCTTTTTCAAACTCACAAGTTTCAAAAAACATAGTGGTGCCATGACTTTGTATGCATCGAGCTGTGTGTGTTCACGCATGACTACACTCCATCCATGCATGCACACCTCTCATGGTGCGTGGTCAGGTTCGGGTGATGATTGAATAGATAACTCCTCGGCAGTCAACAAGCAGCAAGTCCTCAACATGCTTGAAAGGATGTCGGTGCATTCACAGGTATTATTTATGCAAAAAGATGTGCCCAAGATTCAGCATCAGTGTTTCCTAAGTTGTCTCGCATTGCACGTGCTGGGTTCACCTGGGATGCTTCTCAGGCACGAGCCCAGGCGGAGGCGGCGCGGCGCGCCAAGCTTGCCAAAGCAGAGTCAATCCGATTAATTGAAGATGCCAAGAGAAAGTCTGAAGACCCACAGTTCCAGGCCATGCTCACTGCGCGTGCTCGCCTCCCCGTGTGGAACGCCAAAAATGACATATCCACTGCCCTGGCCACTCATCAGGTGCGGTTGATTTCTAATCCCTATCTCAGTTGAATGTACTTCTTGTTGTGCTTGTTCATGCTGTGCCTTGTGTCGTTGTGACCCTGATTCGCAATTGAATTTTTGAAGGAGGGTCCTTTGCAAGTGAACCCTCCTAATTTGCAGAGCTTTTTCTGGGATGTTTGGATTGGGCGCGACTGGATTGTTGTGTTTCATTGACCAGAAGAACTTCCTACGACTGTTCAGCGAGATGCAGCAAATTGTCCTCTTCAAATTCTTCCAACGTCATCTGTTAATGTTATCAGGGTGAAGGGATAGATGCGCAATTGGAGCTTGGATTTCATGGTGACTACCTCATCCGAGCGATAAAGATTCAACGCGATCTGTATCAATGCTAAGTCAATTTGCGCAACACATGAATTTATTCAAGGATTATAGTACACTAGTATTGAAGTTGACCTTTGGCAGTGTTCGAGTTTATCACATCACTCTTGAGACACTGCTTCCCCCCATTTGGGCAAGGATAATATCTGTGCCAGTATATCTATGTTGCGGGGTAAGGCGATATAGGATTTGTTTTCGGGCTATCTTCCCATGGTATGGATTGTTATCCAATCCATTGTCGGGGTGGCTTTATGCCACTAGGGTTCGGGTGGTACTTCAAATTTACTTGATCCAACAATGTGTTAGGGTCTTCTGCTCGTCGGTTCCAAATCCCCAAACGCAAGGCACATCTATTTGCTTTGGATCGTTTGACAGTTGGCAAGTTAGCGTAGCTGCCACTGTATTCGATAGGGCTTATGCCCCAGTGTATTCTAATTCCATGTCAATGTGTGTTTTATTCTGTACAGACATTGTATGTCCCTGCGCCTTGTTTCGCCTGCATTTGTCCCATTTTGCGCAAACTCACAACATTGACAGTGTGATTAGCAACTGTAACGCTTACAAGAGGTGCAGCAGCCCCTCCATCGGTGAGAGCTCCGCTGCAGCTGCGGCTTGCCGTAACAGCAGACCGGCGTCCCGGTATGCACAATTGTTTCTCGAATTGAGTGGGGTGCGTGCCTCTTGCTTTGCAGGTGGTGGTGGTGTGCGGTGAGACTGGGTGTGGCAAGACCACTCAGGTGCCCCAGT
>NHOP01001383.1:0-11008 GCA_018697155.1 Pyramimonas parkeae | reverse complement strand
ATGTCCAAGCTGTAAACAGGCCGGCTACCCGGGAGTATTCGAAAGGGACACTGCACTTCCCAACTACCCCCTCATGCGTTTGCTTGCAAGTGACTCGGTGCGTGCAGGTTTGATTTCGGCCATCTTTTGCGAGCGGCAACTTTACAAGCCTTCAGGATGAGTGAGTGGGGTTAGCACTCAAACGCGGGACGACCATTGATCAATCCATGGAGATTATCTCTGCAGCTGGACATTAATCCGTGCATGAATCAGAATCCAACTGCGCGCATGTTAGGCATAGTCGAAAAATGCGTGAACATTCTTATGTGCTCCTTGCAATCTGTGCATGTTTTCGTATTTCGTGACAAATAGAAAGTGGTAGACCCCACATCTTCAAAGAGCCAATTCCATGCTGCTGCTTTACACCCCAAGCAATTCCTTTTAATGCAGCGCAAGTGCTTTAGTTGGACTAGCCATACAACTAAGGCACAAAAACCCACAAGTATATGGGGACCATGTCATCCTTTAGCCATGTTAAGCAGTAGACCCATGCATGCGATTCGTCACGTCAAATGGTGCTTCTATGTTGGAAGATTTGTGTATCTGTAAACCGGATTGCTTTGTGCATAGTGACTAGAAGTGATATACTCAAGAAATTCCTATGCCTTGCGAACAATGAAGTGAATATGGGAGTGTGAAAAGCAGCACCCAAGATGCTGGCAGGTGATACGTGTCGCACCCTAAATGTGGCACGTCCATGAAAGGCTTTGAGTATATACTGCACAATCAAAATGATCTAAAAGGGCTCATGAACATGCTAATAATGGTTGCACACATGATGTTGCTCATGGTGTGAACAAAATTCTTGGGAGTGCAGGTTGTCTGGGAAAAACCCGATGTCAAAACCTGGACCCCCACTAAACCCGAGCAGGATCTGCCCCCAGCCAAAGTGACCCAACCCATTGTGGGAGATGTAACGACCTATCTGGGAAGACTGAAGCTGATGAACAGCAAAAAGGAGGCAGACAAGTGCTGGCCTGCTAACTTGCTTCCCAATGTCTGCATTTTTGGACGACACAGATTGCTCAACAAAAGTTATTTGGATGATGCATGTTGTATTTACGGTTTTTTTTTGTATACAGTAGGAAAGTGAGTGGTTTGCGCGCAATCCAATTGGTGTGGCGGATGAACGAAACAACAGTTCATTCCTGGTACGAGTGTTCAAGTTCAGTACCGGTGCAAATGCATTTGTATGCAAGCTGAAATTTGAGTTATGCTTAACAAGCAGGCCGTCTTCAATTACACACGCATCTCGCTGTCATAGATTCATCTATTGATTGTCATAGCATGAATGATCGGAATTATTTCCAAGCAAGATTTTCAATAGTTTTCCATCAGGCCGCGGCACAGGGCTTAATCGCTTTGGTAGAGCTCCTGGGTTAAGAGAGACCCGCAAAAAGTATGCAATTCCGCTAACTTTTGTGCAATGCATGCATTAACTTGTCTCAGGATGTAAGAACATGTTTCACGCATCCTGGTATCTCTCAAAGTTTCAAATTTCCATGAGTAATCTATACTGTTCGAAGCGCGTTTGACAGCATCCGTTCTCCATGCTTGCGCTGCATGCGAATGTGTTCACAGGCTGTATATATACATGAATTAGAGAATGCACGCAATCTTCAGCCTTATTGCACTTGCTAGCACAATAGATCGTGCGTTTGATGGGTTTGGATGTGGCCGGTCAGATGGAAACGAGCAAAAGAGTTGGAGGATTTCGGTTTACCTCCTGGAATGGCAGAGGTGGTGGAGAAGCAAGACCGGAAGGTGGGCATGCGCATATTCATTCTGGACAACTCGCAGTCCACAGGCGCGTTTGGAAAATGTGCAGCAAGCTGCCTGCAACCATATTGTGATTCGCAACGATGTTCTCCATATCCCGCACAAGCCATCGATGAGCCTGAATCTGACATGGAAGGGTTCATGCCCACAACGAAAAACGTCGTGAGGTCACTTGACATGTCAGCAGATATGCACATTGCTAAGAAGTAGCAGCAATGCTACAGGATTATGCCTTTCCTTTGGTTTGTATTGACCATGTTTGTGACGTCCTTGTTGCTCTATAGTTCCTGATTTACTGGTTCCAGATTTGCAAGCTCTCATTGTTCATGAATTTGCTGCAATTTTCCCACTATCTTTCAGAACAAGCAGACGGCTTGCACGTTCCAAGGTTGAAGCCGGGCGAGACTCAAGTGAAGGCTCAGTCTTGCACACGATGGGAGGAGATCAAGGTACCGCAATTGTTTGGCTGCTTTCACACTGACTTGTGTCACCCGTTTTAATTAGCCTTGTTTTTTTTCTCCGAGTCGTAAGTTATTGCGATATAGTAGTTGGTTGCTTAGATAGCCATTTTCCAATCAGTGGTCTGTTGCTGCAATACTCTAAGCACATTTTGGACACGTTAGGGATGCATGACAACAACAAATGTGTTCTCTCTTGAATCATATATGTTACCCGCTCTTCCTTCCATTGCGTGCTTAGACCAGAAAAGACACAACAAATGAAATCTCAAATACATATAACCGGATCCAGTGCAAGAGTATGCACATCGCAAGCATCTTGGGAAAACCACATAACCAACTAATCATGGCATTTTCTGGACAGCAAATTTGAATTCTACACAACAGGTATTCCAAGGAATGCTGCCGTCAACTTGCTTCAGTTACCTTTCTACGTGTGCACCTGAGAAGTCAGCACCCAGAAGAACTCAGGGTATTAGCAGCGTCACTGTTAAATGTTCCGACTCGTGATAGAACCATGTTCAACAACTCCGCCATTGGAGACAATGCTCAAATGGAGCGGGTGGCAGAAAGAGTTCTTGGAAGACTTATGTGCTATTGCGTTGCAGAGAATGGCGATTGCCCAAGCAGAGTTAAATGTCAGGACGCAGACCCCTTGCAAGTTCTTCCTGTTGAACCCAAGCCATGCTGCACGCCGAAGCAACTGGCAAAATCTGAGATCAGGGAAAGACTACTGTGACATTGACCCCCTTGCAGCTGATTTGGAGCAACAGGTGAACTCGTGAATTCCAACCGTCCATATTCTCAACTTGTGCTCTCTTGTTCTAGCAGAGCTTACTGCATGTTGTTCATGCATGCATATTGTGCAAACAGCTCCTACAGACAAATACCATGTATCGACACCAGTGTGATTCCACCGACAACTATATCAAAAACATGCAAAATACTTAAGTAACCAAGGCGGACCAACAATTGCAATGCGGTACATTTTCTCTGAGCCAGAACCTCCAATGCGCAATACGCCTAATCTCTTGGACTTCTGCTCTCTTGGGTGCCTTGGTGTTCAGGTGAATGCTCTCAAAAATATGCTGGAAAACACAGAACCTGCAGGCGGTACACCATTGGACAAGTGTATTGCGGCAGTTGGGAGGCATGTGAAACAAGAGATGGACGCAATCAGTGACCAGAATATGAATGGCTATTTGGTTGTGGTTACAGACGGCGTTCCTACAGATGCCCTCAACATCCCTAGCCAGGTATGACTGTTGTTTCATATGGTGATTGTGATTTGGGAAATATCGTCTCCAGACATCTTGGTTGGTTGTGAATTCCGAGAGTGCAAGTTCGACCCCTAGGGCAAGAGTCGGGTGATGTGACGTAGGCCACGCGTTCTGGCGGATCATAGCATGTTTCCTCTCAAACCTCCAAATCAACCCACAACAAACTATCCAGTTCACAAGGTTGGTGCACAAGCTTCATGAGCCTCTCCTGCCGACTGCGCACTAATGCATGGTAGCTTCAACAAAACAGATGAGCATCCCTTGTACGAGGACAGACCACAACTCTGATTCGAAAGAAAACTAGCTTCAAACCATGCCTTGTGGGGTCTCTATGACCATTCTGATTACTTGCGTTGTATCGAATTCAAGTAGACTGGAAGACAACAAATCAAGCTCCCAACCAGGCATGAGTATGCTCATACTGCTCTGCATTTTGATATCAGAGGAAATAAAACGTAACGTAGAGTGAGTTGAAATAATGTAGGATGTCCTGCGTGATGTATAGGCTGAGTTCTTCATTGCGAATGTGTCAATGTTCTTTATGATATTTCTGGTAGCGTTCCTTGTAGTTGAGCTGAACTGAGCGCAGAGATCCGAATCACTTTTATGCCTGTGGACATATCGAGCTACAGCGATTGATGTACAAGCGCGTCCATAGCTCGGGATCTTTATCATTATAAGCAGTGAAAGCGGTATACATGTTAGTCGACTGACACTATTGTCACTAGCCATGTTTGCTTCATATTATGTGCTACATACTTTGTTGTTTCCATATCAAAATCAACGTCTGTATCAGTGTGCAGATAGTCCAGTATGGCACTCCGAAGGCTGAGCTCTTCGAAATAGAACCTTGATGTTGAACGAAACCTGACACACAGCAACAATATGTCAGATTTTCCACATCTCTATGAAAAAAGGCAGGACAGGGATCAGTGCATACTTGCTTGTTAGAAGCATTTCACTGTTCAAGAAGGGTCAAACCACCTGCACCACTTGCCTTTTGCAGAAAGGTTTGTGTGTCTCTATGGATGAGTGTACAGAGTAATAGATTACGGCAATCACGCTCTCTTGAACCAACACCATTTCCTGTCGCAGACGCTGTGTGAGTATGCTTTCCTGCAGGAGGCGAAGGATTCGACGATCACGGAGCTCAGAAAGATCTGCGTTGAGTATCCGCTTTTTGTCGTGATTCGACTTTGTACTTCTGAGCAGAGCGTCGTGAATTTCTACAACCAGATGGACCTAGAAATTGAGTTCCCTTTAGACGTTTTGCGTAACTTGGAAGCAGAGGCGCAAGAGATAAAAAAGGTGAGCGCTATATGGCACAACAAATGTGACGCTTGTCCTGAGGATGAGCCGGTTATTTGCTACATGATTCTGATGGGCCTGCATTGTCCAATGCACTTTGCTTGCTGAACAGAGTATTTACTGCAGATCGTACACTTTTGATGATTGATTCGTAGTGATTGTTTAGGTGATTGCTATGCTTGCTCCATGTTGGAAGGTACCCTGATATCCATGGGTATTGATGGATCATTGGTCTAGGCAATAAGTTCCCATGTTGGAGGCAGAGTGCAGCGCGCTAGTGACCATCGTGGATATCCTAGAAACTAGGCCACCCAACATGGTCTCAGAATGTACACAATTCTTATCTAAGGGCTTTATATTTGTGTTTTCCAATATCAAGCGTTTGGTGTAGCAGTTCTGATTGCAATGAAAATTGTTCATCCATAATGCATGTGACCTGATGGGGATGACGCCATTCGCTCTGCTTGAATCATGTCATATGATTGGGCCTGATGAGTACTGTCTCTGTGTTCCACACTGGTGGTTTGAGCCACCTATTGAGTATATGTTCAGGTAAGGGCAAACGCGCGTGGCTGGGGTCAAACCCCGAACCCAACCCTCGTATGCGGGGGTTGCACTATGAATGTTAACTTTACAAAGGTTACCATGTACACCATAGGGACATGACTCTCTCGTGAAGGGCGGCGAGCCATGTGACCTCAGTCATTTTTCTACATGCTCTATATGCACATATGACCTGGGTCCCTTAAATCTATCATATTATGAAGGATTGACATGAATTTTCAAATACAAACCCAGACTTGGGTTACACTGGTGATGTCCTGATATGCGTGATCAATTTCATATGGGAAAATCCACTTGCCCACTCAGCGTACCTTGCTTTGTGGTCGCCCACGCTGATGACCTCCATAGGTATTGCGCAGCAAGTTTACTACTAGGGTTGCTTTCTTTATCCCTGCTTTGACAACAACGTTTGTGGTCTGATAGTTGATCAATATCTTCAATTGCTGGCAGGTCAACTATATTTCGCAAACTATCGTCCTACTTGCCCGCACGATTGCAGTCATTTCTTGATGGCATGTCGTGATGTACAGAGCCCAATTCAAACTGCGAAGGTGTCAAATCTTGGCAAAATGCTCAAGGAATAAACGAATTTAGGGTTAAGGATTCAGAGTAAAATTTTTGTCACAATTAAAGCAAGCACAAAACGCTGGTTGGCTTCAGATTTGCATGAAGCAATCCAAAATTTATATTGACTTCGTTGTTGGAATGGCAATCACCCACTCTCAAGGCTGGCATGAAAAATGTGAACGAAACAATCGGCGAGAGTTCATACTGTTTTTCCTGGGGTTGCACATACAGAATGACAGAACGTGTTGGATCATCAACAACTCCAAGCAGTTAGTATTGTATTTGGAAGAGGCGACAGCTTAAGGGGTCAGAGAGCGCTAGCTGTGAATGTCGAATAATCGATTTTGTGTGCACAAAACGCCATCATGGTAGCATTCTGGTTGAGGACTGGAGAGCCTGTTGGAGGTAGCAATGCAACACAGATTGCGGAGTGCCTTGACCAGGATCCTTATCGGCAGGCAGAATCGCACGTTTCAATGGATAGTTGCAGGCGAATGCTTACAATCAAGCATTGAAGCATTATTATCACAGGACAAGGTTCAAAACATGCTTTATGCATGTGTGCACCTCAATGTATAGGGGAATCACGGCATCAAAGCTTAGGCATGCCCATGAGCAAAACATGTATTTGTTATTGCTTCACTCTTTGACGATCCTTCATGAGGTGAAGAAATGATGATTTTCCGATTTTTCGAATCTTGAGGGTCTCCTTACATGGCACTCAACCAAGTGTGTCAATACTAAGGAAGGCATTGGGTTCAGTACTGTGGATGAGGGTGCGGGTGTGCAATGCATTACTGTACATATGCCACACTTTACCATCTGGTTTCATTTACAATGACAACCATTTTTTCGCATGGATGAAATGTGCTAGCAAGCGAAGTTTGGTCGTACACATGAACGTATGGACAGGAATGCAACGCAAGGACGTTGTGGAGAGGAATGTATCTGAGAAGGCTTAAAAGTTCTATCACACTTTATACAAGAACATACTTGAGCATTACCTTGTTCTCCTTGGCTCAGTCGACGAGTACACATCTCCATTATATATGAATTACACGTGACCAATAGGCAACAACGCCATAGACTACTGCAGACGCAAGGTGTTGATCGCACATGTCTGGCATCAGCAAACACTTGTCACCAGCTGGAAGGTGTGTAATGAATCAGGACATCGTCTCTAGTATGAATTGTGCGTACCTGAAACAAAGATATGTCCCGGAGTTTACGTCAGTGAAAATAAGTGAACGTGGATCAATAGTATTTTCTATCACAATGATCTGAAAGTCGCGCTTTGACCGCTGGATGCTTTGAGAAGATGTGAGCCCCTGATGAAGGTTTTGCTAGATGCTTGCATGGCATTTGCGGCTATTGACAATATGTTTACTCTGGAGCATTGCGATAGTGAGTATGTCAGGATGTGCTGTTTGTCGTGCTTTTGATGATTGCTTACAAATGCATTCTGATTTGGTTTACGAGCAACTAAGCAACTTTGTGTGATTGATCCGCTGCAGTGGGAATGCACGAGTTGTGTCCGACAGGGCAGGAGCATAGTTGCATTCATCAAGCATGTTCCCACACCATTCTGATATGTTTTCTTTGTTGTCTTTGCATGAATATTTGACAGGATGAGTTCTATCATTTCGTTCACAATGCTCCACACCAAAGAGGGTCTTGGAGTCCAACACAAACTTAGAGAATGATCAAACAGATCCGCTTGCACACTGAAAAGGTGGGCTTGAAGGACACAGGGTCTATTTCATATGCATTTGCACATATTCGTGATTCTCATGGGAAATGCAAGAAATGTGTCTCAATATCTAGGGTATGTGCACTCTGGTTTGAATTTATCATGATTCATACGTTTTCAGAGTGCTCAGTTAACATGATGTGTATGATATATACCTCAGTTGACATGTCTTGATACAACACGTGTTCAGCATGCACCTTAAATCGCATGGTAGATTTTACTGATTTACACCAAGAATTACTAAAACACTGTGCACCTAAAGTCAAACAAATGCATTCAATCATGTAGCTTCAAATTTGCACTGCCATGTCTGCTGAACGCAATCTGCGATATTTATTGGGATTATCCGTTGTTCTAGGTACAAACATATGAAAACCACTTTGTGTCGGCCGGGCCATAATCCAGTCAGTATCCAACATGTGAACTGTGCTAGCTGATGAACTTCAGAAATCTTGTCTGGGTTGAAGCCTGGAAGCTTGTCTTTGTACAGCATAGCTTAAGCGTAAATAAAGCTTCCATTTTGTGGTCTATGTCATGAATGATATTGACGCACGTGATTATGCTAGGCAATGATCTACTATTCCAACACCATGCTCCTGCCCTGCTGGACTTGAGTCTGACCTGCAAGTGCACGCGAAAGCATGCCGCATTGTTGCAGCTTTTCCTGCTCACATCAATGTATTGAAACATGATTTCACACAATGACTGCGGCAAGTAAGTATTCAAAACACCCATGCTTAGGAACTTGCATCGTTTTGACATCCCTTGATCAGTTCAACACAGCATGTTTTGTATATCGCATTGAAGGCACTTGTTGATTCCCCATGGCGTTTCTTTGTTTGAATACAAAATAAGGCAAATATTTGAAGTGCACTCAATTCCTTGAGGACTGACAAAGTTCAGTGTGAATGTGCTTTTTGTCGAATCTCAGACAAACCCGTGGCTGACATACTTCCCAGAACTTCATGCTATTCGTGAGGGTGGGACCCGTGTGCGTGTATTGGATTTATTGGACGAACGACCATTTACAGGCGGCGAGATTCACGCATTCCTCTCTATGCTCATGGTGCGTGCACTGTATTCATGCATAGGCGGATATTCTAGATAGCAAAGCCTGTTCAGCTTATCTCTCCACATATTCATGTGAAAGATGATTGTTTCTCTTTCTTCCATCACAGCTGAGGAACAAAATAGATGAACAAATTTTTTTTGGGGCTTGTCCGACGTGATATTCATGGCATGAAAATGTTTTTGGGTCATGATACAAAGAATACACATCCTCCTCGTATCCGTTTGTTCATTTGATGGACATAGGTTCCACAATCCTGAACATTCACGTTCGTGTTGATATGAGAAATCTTGTGCATGTTAAAGAACTCACGGAGAGAATTACAAACCCCACAAACAGTTCAGATCGTCTTCAGCTTTTCAAGAAAAGTACACAACATCATAGAATTCATTCTTGCGCATTACTCAGTGTTGACACTCGATTGTGGACTTATTTACTCCCTCCGATTTGCACGCACTCTGGCCAAAGAGCAGAAGCTATACAAAGCAACACTCTTTGTATCGCAAATGGTATTGTAGCTGAGTCATTGCTCACCTATGATAAATAGTGCTATTGTTACACGATAACAACACTTGGAGTGTCTTCGTGTCCACAATGTTTTGAATGATTTTTTCCATGCTTCGTTCCCATATACCCGCGTTGCAATATACCCTCTCTCAAAGTACGTCCCGTATAATGGTTGTTGCTTGTGATGGACATTGTGGAAGAATGATATGTGAGTATGAAAATGATTATCTGTAGTGTTCCATTGTTAGCGGGACTCGTTGCCTATGTCACTGGTTTACAAGCTGTGAAACAGTGAGCTTAGCGGTGTGCTTGAACTTGAATGCAGCTTTGCGAATGTGACCCTCCTTTGCCGGAACATGAGGACATTAACGCATTCATGGATGTTACTACGATGTACAACAACGACAAAACCAAGGTGTACGACCCTTGCAACAAGCGAATGAACACGATGATGTATGTGCATGAGGTGGGTTACTGGCTTCTTGTGAACACAAAAACAGCCGTCTTGTTGTATTGTTGATGACAAGGTTTACATCAACGTCCACTCGTGCATTACTGATTGTTTAGCACGAGGTCCAGTTTCACATCGTGTCGGTTCCCATTTGTTGCATTGGACTGGATTTCCGCATTCTGATCAGTATGGCTGTGTGCATTCACGTTCAGGACTGTACGGGTAGCCATTTGATGTTCTGATTTCTTGAAATGACATCATACCATCATAGGATGCTGTCCAGATAAAAAAACGTGGAACCAATAATCTAGGTGGTGGAACATGTAGCCACTCATCATTTTCCCCCTTTGAGTTGTGCATGGGGTGGGTGAAATCATCTAGGCAGTTCATTGTCAAGACCATCCATAAGCTCATCCTACACCTTAACCTAAACCTTGGTCCTTACATGATTGTGACTGTTGAGCCCATGCATTTGAAATTCATGTGCTCTTCCCAGATGATGATATGATCTTTGGAATCTGAGCAGGTACGCAAGGCAGTTCAAGATGGCATGTGTGCCGCAGCTGCACGAAGTGCATGACTATCAAGCAACTGTCAGGAAGAGGCTGGTTATCACCACAATGCAAGATTTTCCTCTCAACAGTTCGTACAGATGTCGTTGCAGTACAGCACCCACCCCCTCAGCAAACAGTTGCATAGTGTGGACGCTTTGCATGTACTTGTGTACGGTGTTTCATTTCAAGAATGGCTAGTACATTCTCAAAATGATAAGCTGTCAGCTTATGATGGCCTGGTCATGTAGGTACTGCAAGCCTCTGCTCGTGGCCAATCAATCCAACACACTTCAGGAAATACGATAAATGGATGAACTCAGATGAAGATAATTTGAGTGGTTTTTTCAGACATCGATATTTACATAATGCCAACTTATCGTGTCTTCCATCGGTTGCCATATTGCCACGCAACCGAGTACAAACAGGTAATGGTCCCTCTAAAAGTAAACAGGATTGAGTGATCAGATTGTGAATGGAATAAGCAATCAGATGTCGGGATCAAAATGAATCGCTGGCGCAGATCATACGGCCGTTGATATAATCCATATGCGTGGCGTATGTATTCAGATCGCTTCAGTCTGCATTTGCATCCAAGCCCACTGACATCTTATATGATTTCATATTTCAGATGTCCAATGACCTTCCGCTGTACCAATGCGACTGGTGAAGCTGTCTGTCACAG
>NHOP01001382.1:0-11012 GCA_018697155.1 Pyramimonas parkeae | reverse complement strand
CCGAAGACAACTCGAACTGGAACCTCATTGGAAATAGCGATTGCTTATGGAGCGCAACCACATGATCATAACGTTGAAAAGGGACGTGGGCATATGCTGGTGAACTGAATTCTCTCGCACAAGATTTCGCATGTGGACTCAATGCGTGACCCATACAAATAAAAGAAAGAGTCCATCATAGTAGCCCATGTGTGTAGGTGTAGCATCTCTCTGGGGACAATCATGTCATCCTGCAACTTCTAGCATTGTAGCCATTGAGGCACAACCGGTTAATGCTATCATCGTGCTGACAGCACATGCTGAAAAGACGTATGGAAAGTTGTCAATGCACAACAACAACATGGCATGAATAGGCTATGTTTTTATGAACGTACACAAATCTTGCTACCATTCACAATACACAAGGAGTCAGCAAACTTAGTAATGTTCTCAGTCCTGTAGGTCCTGAATAAACACTGTCAGTCTGAAAGCAAGTGAATCGCCAAACGCCCTTGTTTTGCGACACTTGTCTGTACAGGGGTGCCACCATCAATAACCACTCCAGTCATGCTATAATTATTTGGCCTCTTTATGAATGTTCTGCGAGAGACCACGCAGACTCAGGACATTCAGAGCACAGCCCTGAGACATACTACACATTGTCCGCATGGCGTGCATCAATTCTCCAGAAGGGGCATGACCCTATCCCAAGAAACGGGAAGCCATGTCAACTTAAGTTGAACGCCAAATTCCGCTGCTGCACAAGGCAACTTTGAGGCCCGCGTATCAGGTGACAACACGCACATCTTGAGATCAAGAAAAACATGCTTGTCTTCCCGATATATTTGTGCATTATTTGCGAAACCACATTACGTTTCTTGACGCAAAGCAACATGCATTACACAACGTTAAGAGGAACAGTCAGATTGTTCATCCTAGGGGCACAACCCATGATGATGGTGATCCTGTTGCCTTTGATGCTTGTTTGCCAAGTTGAAGTGAACAGCGCATGATTTACACTTGTTTACACTTGTTAACATGGCTTGGCTTCAAGGACTGGTGCTCGATCTAGAAATCACGCCACCTGGACTTTCAGGTACTTGCGTTCCAGGTGCGCGTTGTATATGTCTACCTACAATAGCCTCAGCTGTTTCAGCAAACATCGATGCCAATGTACGGACATTTACACCCATTGTTTTACAGTCGAGTTCGAAGTGATCTTTGGGCGCAATAGTGCATTAGATACCTCCCGTCATTAACACTTGCATCGCCTATGCGAAGGAGGTCATCCAGGAAGTGATGAGCCTTCATTTGTTGCTTCATACTGTTAGTCCCTGCAGTCGGGCTTATGACCTGACAAGGGAGTAGTTTCTCTATATACTCCCATGTCATGGTAATGGATATGATGGCAACGGACAGTAAAGCTATCCGACGCCTTCAATGTTTTGCACAATGCGCTCATGGGTACACCTATCGTCCGGTGTGAAAACAGTTGAATTATCACACATAGCATTCTGTTCCCCATGGTATATCCATACAACCCACACATCGAAAACGCTCTCATGATGCAGAAATACCAAACTTTGACGATTGGAATGGCTATATGCACACCGCTTCACTCGTAGATGGGCTAGCATGGGGTCTTCGCCAGGCTGCCCACCAGCGGTGGGGGGTTGAGCCCCTGGTATATGCGGCAGAGACTGTATTGTGCGGAAAAATGTGGGTGAAGGGCTCTCGGACCTGCAGGCAGCCGCCATCGTGTGCCTCATCATGTCGGGAGCAGGGGAACCGCTGCATACGCAAACACAAAAGTAGCAACCCAACAATGCACTTGGGACAATGAACCGGCATGTGCAGTATGCGAAAAGTGGACAACAAAAGCTGTGAATAGAAAGCTGACAAGCTTGCTGTACAAGTGCACCCAACAATTCCTTGAAACAATGCAATCTTGACAATCCATGGACAGAATACTAAACATGGTTCAGACAATTTCTTGAACCATACTCATTGTTTGAAGGTGAAGATCTCTGCCAAATGCGCAGGGGACTAAAGCTGATTGCAAAACGGAATCACCCTAAAGAGAAGTACATCAAGGCACCTACCCACATGAAGAAAAACACTCTTGACCCACCAGACACCATGATGAATATTTAGGTTATTAACATAATCACTTGCAAACCCAAGATGACCCGCCATGCCAGCATGGCCTTTGATCAAAAATTGATCGAGACTGTACCAATACCGGGACTCGAACTCTGGCAAGCCGCGCACCATGCCGATGCCCTACCGATCAGGCCAGTGGACACTTTAACATAAACACAGATTTCGGTAAAACGATGTGTCCGACGGGCCCGTCGAAATTGCATGCCTAACTATTGCAGTTCATCCTGCATAGTTATTGGGAACGGAATAATACTCTGCACTACTTAATAAAACAACACTACCACAAGTGCATGTCTATCACGGTTTCTTGTTATCATGGTGCATCGAATGCACTGCTCAGGAAAGTTTGTCGGTTCGGATCACGGTTGGATGTCGGGAATACAAGCAACGCAGCACAAGTCACCATACTGCGTCCCTAGTACGGTTGCTCAATAGGTATTCAAGCTGAAGCACATAGGTCCCAGCCTCATGGGGTGCAGGTTTTGAGATCTGTCGTGTGCCGCGTTGGCTGGCGGTGCTTCGAGGAGCAAGCAGAGGCTCATTGTAGCACAGAATCAGGTACAAACGCTAGGCAGTTCCAACATGACAACTTTCATAGTGCTTCACTTGAAATACAGCTCCTAAACGTCAGCTTGTCGCTTTGGACAAGCCCGCAATAACCAACTTACCACGTCCCTTACATGTGCGTTACCTTTGCAGGTCTGGTCTCGGATGTATTCAAGCAAGTACATGCATGAATACGGCGTTTCTAAAAATGGACGCGAATACTGTGCGTGCGCTGCTGGAAGCAGAACATCATTGGCGAGTTGGGGCATGCCAGGAGAATTTTTTTTTTGTGATTCTGAGAGCTGCCGCAATGCAACACCGTGGAAAAGCTGGCGACATGCTCATGCTTGGGTTAACAATGAAAAACAAACATGCACTCTTGGTAACCCTCAGGTCAAAACTGAAAAACACTCTATACAGCCAGACAGCTCAGTAGTTATCGATCAGCTCCCCTGGAAACTGGGCACGCGTCCAACGGATATTTGGTGCAGTTTCCCTGAACGTGCACTCACATAGAGGGGCTTGTCCTGCCGCCAGCACCGTCCATCACTCCCGTCTCCTCCATCTCCTCAATCCGATAAGACACCTGCACCTTCCATCAGTCCCAGCATCCGAATCAGGTCACTATAAGATCCAAGTCAACCACTCCTTAAACCACACCTTGCTACAAGAATCACTCTCGAAACCCAAAAAAGCATCTAAGTGTTTGGTTCCATTGCGGTTTACAACGTTTTCATCTGCATGTGATTCAGAATCCTGCGCGCAGCAGCTCCGACACATCAATTACAACCCATCAACCTCATTCCAGCAAGCGCATGAGACTTCATCTGCTGACAATAGCAAGGAACGTGTGCGTTGCAGATGAACGCACACTGATTTTTCATGACACAAAAAACTTGAAAAGCCATCGTACCCAGTTGGGTGAGTCCATGGCGTTTGGCAGCTGGTTCGAAAAGGGCTCCTCCTCATCGTTGGGTCTGCATGGCGGAAACCCTCTGATGAGCAACATTTTCAAACGCCATGCTGCCTGACGTACGCTCAGTGACATTCCCACACACGCACGAGATGGCGCTATGTCAATGGCAATGAAACCCCCCGAAAGTTGTACCCCACTTGCCACTGCACTCAAGAAACGTCGGTATGCGCAACGCAGTCGCACGGCAAGGCCTGCAGCCACCACCTCGAGCTCTGAAAAACAGTACACGCCGCAAGTTTGGGAAGGAGCACAGGCGCGCACGTGCTGGCGGCCGGCATGGGCTGCATCACGCAGGGCGGCACCGCGGCGCTCTTGTCCAGCACAATGGTCATGGGTCTGAACTTGAACTCCTCCTTGTGCTGCTCCAGGTTGCTCTCGCGGAAACTCATGCGCATGGCTCCCTGACAAACACGGCTCTTTCAAACGGCTGTGCCGGCGGAAACGCTAGTTGATCCGGGCATTACAATATCCAGCTGAACATTGTGAGGGCGTGCGAAGCCGGGCGCGTTTGCTTGCGGCACCTTCCATATTGCGAAGTTCGTAGCGTGAATGCTTGCCCACGTTGTTGCACACTCCGATCGTTGGAGTGGAATGACAGCAAGTTGAATGCCGCCCTCACTTGCATTGACTGTTGACGTTCTGCAAAGACATGTAGTCCTTCCAGGTGATACCTCTCAAACTTGCAGAAAGAAACGAGACTGCATTGGCATTGATCTGCGCCTCAATCTGTCTACACTCCACGAAAACAAAAGGCAAATATCTCAACACACTCTTGGACTGCCGGACACCAGAATATGCACACAAAAGAACATAGGGACCTTTGCACCACCCTGACGATATGATTGGTAAGGTGCATGCTTGAACAAGCTAGCAGTGCAAAGTGGGGGCAAAGGGGACTAATAGACGGGGAGCACGACAAACACACCATGTCTAGCTGGAAGACCATCTCATCGTGAAAGATCTTTTGCACCTTCTCATTGATCTGCGCCTGGACAACCGAGCGCCCGCACAACGTCAGTGGATTACATGAGCACGGTCAATTCAATCAAAGCCGCTGCAAATCCATTCACAAACACTAGGCCACACAAGATGGCCTGGTTGGTAGAGTGGCGGACTATTATCCTAGGGTCCTTAGTTGCAGGCCTGCGATGGAGGGGATCTTCCTTCACACAGATGTTGGCAAAGGCATTGC
The DNA here is from genome assembly GCA_018697155.1 of Pyramimonas parkeae. Classification (NCBI taxonomy): domain Eukaryota; kingdom Viridiplantae; phylum Chlorophyta; class Pyramimonadophyceae; order Pyramimonadales; family Pyramimonadaceae; genus Pyramimonas; species Pyramimonas parkeae. The sequence continues at coordinate 6,156 of NHOP01001382.1, read as the reverse complement.
TGACTGGCGGGTCACTGTCGGATAGCAAGTGGTCACACCAACCGCCTGAACAACCTTCAATAAGTCTGGACCAACTAAATGAACATGCACGCCTAAGCGTTTGTGCAGCCGCCCCATGCTCAAGACCCTGATGTATGCGCGTCGAGATATGGCACCGGACCCCACATGGACACATGCATGCTGAGGTTCCAAGTATCAACAATCTACCAGCTTCGAGTCGCACAACAGCGCGCACGATGAACTGACAACTTGGTGTGATGGCGCCGCCTCCCCAAGCCTGCTGCGGTCGCAACAACCATCGCGTTGAGTCCTATCCACAAACCTACTGCGACTTCCAGCGCACCTGGAAGTCGGTGCTGCTCATGGTGAGCACTTTGATCTTGGTGATGGCCTGAACACAGGAGCCCTCCAGCTGCAGCCCCGGGAAGATGCAGGACATCTGCGCCACACCCACAACCCCGCCATCGCCAATTCCACCTACCTCCACAAGTACACACCAGACTTACATGGGATGGCTTGGAAGGTGAAGCGTCAGGTCCCGTTCCCAGCTTGCTGCCCGGCTTATATTTGTCTTTTTGAGCAACGTTGCAGGTAATCGAATTAATCCGCGGACAATGGAACTGATCGTTTGTCAACTCCACAACAGACCCTTAGCTTCTGTGCTGCAGGTGGCAGGTGAGCCTCGGCAGGACACAAACAGTGCCTGCACGCAGAAGCACGTAACCTCCTGCTAAAGGCTATATCAATACAGCAGGCAAGCGCTCAGGTGGACAAATCAAGTTGTGTTCCGTGTATCGTTTTTCCATCTCACGCTCACCCCGAAATGCATGCCCGGGAAGAGCCTGAACACTTCCGCGTGCGTGCGCCCCACCCCGTGCCTTCTTCGGACGGCCTTCTTGGATTGCGCGCCGCTGCCCTTCAGTGGGCTCAAGTCGCCGCCCTCCTCCTGCGTGCGCGCATGCACGTTGTGTGGGAAGTTGCAGTCAGCTGCGGCTCGGAGGTTCCCGCGCAAAACAATCGTCCCAGTCTGCAAACGGATGTGCAGGAGAATGTGTAGAGACCCCGGCGACCGGGCCTGCTGGGTGTGGTCCGCCCCGCATGCCCCGGGCGCAGCTGGTCTATATTCAGCAAAACAATCAACTTGAACAATGAAACATCCAACATGTGCGTGGAAACGAAGAGTGCGTGGTTTATCGACGTGCATGCTGGAAAATGGCGCGCCCGTCAAGTGAGTAAATGACTGAGCGTTTGACACTCCTCCGCTCGAGGCGAGATGGTTGACTTGTCGTAACAACAACACCACCCGTCCGCAGAATCACAACAACGGTGCACTTGAACTCGTCTGCAAACACTCACAGGATGGCTCGGTTGCCAGGCAATTAGGCCCGATCCACAGGGATGCTCGCAGATTTGAAGCCTGCACGGTGCGTGCGGCAAGTTGCCTTGATCGGTGATACATCCACAGCCCTTTTTATTGGCAAGCTGCTTCCATTTGTGAGTTTCGTTACTACCAATCCTCCCCTAGTTACCCAGCGAGCGATTAGTTCCAAAACATCCACAACACACACCTTGAGAGTTCTATCTTTTTGGTTGGGAGGCGGCCTGATGGGACTGCGGTGCGAATGCTGACCCTCGCCTGCCTGTACCATCACCTTGTGTTCTGTTCTGTCGGTGTTTAGCACCGCCACCTCCTCAATCTTCTGGGACACACCCTCCTCCTCTTCCAGCCCCAGGTGGAACTGCTTCTTGTAGCTCTGCTCATGCAACCCATGTTGCGCCGCTCACCCACTTAGGCAGTGGTGCTCTGGGACCAGAGTCGGAGACACTGGAGCGTCCGGTTTCAACGCTCAATCGGATAAAGCGGACTGCATGCAGACCAAATATTTGCAAAATTCACTTTTCCAGACATGTTGGGGGAAACAACGCAAAGTGGACTCAATCACATCCGGCGGCCAACCTCGGGGGTAATCCCAAGAAGCCTCCTAGCTACCTTGAGTTCATATGTGCATCTCTGTCGGAGGCCCTGATCCAGTTTGCATCGTTCTAAGCTCGATCCAATCAATCCAGCATGATCTTGGTCCTGACGTTGAGAATGGGTATGGCAAATGGTTTCAGTAAAAGTATCTTGACGAGTTCAACAGAGCCAGCAGCACGCTTTTTTTTCCCACCTTGCATAGAGAAGTTACCAGGGTATTGAGGTGCTGCCACAATACAGTTCCCATGTCATGGAGCGAACTCGCCCTGTCATGTCACATGGGAAGCAAGTCGCGCTCTCCACAGGGGAACCAACTGGGCAATCACTTCAACTCCCCGCCAGATCAACCATCCAAAGTGCATGAGCTTAGCCCAAGCTTGGGAGCCAAGGTGGGGGTCGTGGCAGGATGATGCCTGCAAGGGAGCGTCCGCGCCATCAGGCAGCTTGAGGCCCTTGATCTTGTCCGCGTGTCCAGGAGCGAGGGCGTCCGTCGGATCAAGTGCGGCGCTGATGTGGCGCCTGCTGCGGCAGCGCTCCATCCCGGCAGCACCTCCCCCCACCCCGGCCCGGGCGTTCTGACTGCAGTGCAAGGTAAAGCCAATGCAGAAGCCGTCCATATACGCGCACATGACTGCTTTTTTGAAGAGTAGAGCTCACGCAGAATGGACAGAAAAACACCAGGATATACAAAAACATGAGGATATACAACTTGAGTCTGCTGCTACCACGTACAACATGAGTAACAAACATAATTTCAGCAACACAAACAGCTCTTCCAACAACCATATCAGTGTCCTGAACAGTATCCAAATCAAGAACAATAAGAACAGCAACTGCAACACCACCAAGGACGTCTACTATGATCGATATGGAAACATGGAACAGCTGAAAAATCATCAAGAATAGGTACGCGGAATCGACCAGATGGCATTCAAACATGCCCACGATATCAGCGTTTCTGTCGTGGCCCCATGTGCCCCCCACACCAACCTCCAGCAACTGTTCCCGTGCAACTCAGAGAAGGGTGCCCAACCCCGGAAACTCTTGAACAATATCTGGGGCACGAGGAAGGACACAGTATTAAGGTCAAAGTGTACTGTTGCACCAACCCACCTGCCAGAACGGATGATTGTGATGCGCCGGGTACTCGCCTGTTCCGCCTCGTGAATCTCTGCATCGTTCATACCAAGGCCAAGGGCATCCTCCATCCCAAGTCATGGCCAATTCAATCCCACAGCTCACACAAATCGTGACACTCTGTCGCATACATAAGACACACGCACCGGTGTAGGGTTCCTGCCAGTCCACCCATCTCACAAGCACAAGAGCTCCTGCTCAGGGCAAGTTGGCGACGCCAGAACGCAGCCGTTGTCAGTTTATCAGACCCTGACAAAACATTTGAGGATTGATGAACAGCGCAGACTTGTAGGGAAGTTGCTTCCCCGCCGCTGGCGGATGCACCAGACTCCCGAGATGGAACCGACTATAGAGCTGGGCTGCACATGGGGGGCGGGGTTGCACCAGCGTGCCAGGGATTGGGGTCGCTCGGCTCCGCCCTCGTGGCAACGCTGATGATGGTGCTCGGGGGCACGCAGTATCGAGCCTGACCCTCCACCAGAAAATATACTGTGTTGGAAGTGTCCGGGAAAAACACCGTGCCGGGGTGGTGGTCGTACTCGTAGCAGTACGCAGCGAACACTGCGCGCGCCCATTCCCGCAAGCCCTACATTCAGTCGGTGAGCCAGCTCCCTATGTTGAATGGCCAAGTTCCACATATGGTTGTGTGGTTCACAACCGCAAAATCTTTACATGGCCTTCCAAGGGCGATATACACCATTGCACACAATTCGCACACTCCTGTTGTGGTGGGTGATGCGGCCTCATGCCCACTTAGGAGGGGCTGTATCGGATGCTTCATGCGCAACCCTCACATCAAGTTTTTTGGGCGAAAGAAGTGTGTGTCCTCGGACGTTGATTGTGAGTTTTCAATGTTGCGATGTCATTGAAACTCAGTCTTCTACTAACTGGGTCCGATATTCCCGCAATTTCGTAGCGGGCAGCATGGCCATGTCACTCGTACCTTTACTTACTCACAATTGCAGGTACATATTCTACGAAACCGGGAAAATCTAGAATCCACATGCTCATTCAACGGTGCATACAATCTCGTATCGTATGTGGGTCGAATCCATTTCATTCACAATGAACACGCAAAGTTTCATATTTGACGGTGTGTAGCATGAAGAGGATTGTACAACAATTGATTTAGAAGAATCTAAATTCCATGCAAACGTCTTCATGCTACTCACTGTCACATGTACAGGAAACAAGTGCGTAGCGCATCTAAACAAGACCAACACGCGCACCACCAGCGCTTCAAACATCTCGTGCTTGTGAAAAGTTTGATCATCCGTCATACGCAAGCATCCTCCAGAACAAGACACCGTAAGCATACAGCAAAGTGACGCAAGACGAGCTCGATTTACAAAGAATGACTGGAGGCGTACTGCCTTATGTTGGGGGAGTTTTCAAGACTTGAGGCAGCGGCGGTGACTGGGAGGCGGGCGCACCTCTCAGCTGCGGCGCGGGCACGTGGTCCCGCAGCACCGGCACCTGGGACAGCACCTTGATGCGATCCAACAGCACCGGCTCCCACACCTGCGCCCACCAACACAACAACATCAACGCGCAAGAAAAAAGCAAAACAGACATCAAGAGTGGGTTCATGACAGGACCCTGCGAGAGAACATTGCGCGGGTATGTGCGCGTTGAAACCATGACATGGGCACCTTGCGGAGCTGCTTGCCCAGGGCGGAGTGCTGGGCGATGTGGAAGGTGACAAGCTCGGCGCGCGCGTGGGCTCTCACGGAGTTGGACCTGCAATGGCCCACACAGCCGCCGCCACACACACACGCTGATCGTGGCATCCGAGAGGGAGCATGAAATGGACAAACCAAGTATCGACGGTTGGACAATGTGCAGCTGACACTAGGCACCTGATGAGAATCTCTTGCAGCGTTACCGCGAACAATTATTCAAAGGTGTACATATAATCGTGAAACAGCTTCCCCTAGGCTGGACGCACCACTACCATTCACACTGCTGCAAGGGCGGGGATATCCGCACCTGACCAGGCGGTTGAGTGTTGCGATCTCCCCAAACGATGCGCCGGGCCCTATGCACCGCAACACCTTCGGCTTGGCGTCGCTGGCGTGCCGGCCCTTGCCATGCCCAGGGGCTTGGTACTCGTACCCGCGCAAGATGATGAGCTGGGGCCACAATCCGCACCACTCCACAACGGATAAGAAGCCGCAGCTAGATCCAAACGGTGTGTTCTGTAGAGCATCCGGGTGTAAGGTACAAGCACAAGCAGAGCTTACACGCAATCCGGCTGCGTACGAAGCCAACAATGTGGTTGTTTCGTATGGATGCACAGACTCCAATGAGAATGAGGGGTCACATGCTCCTTAGATCATACGACATGTGTTTGCACTTGATGTGCAGGTTCTGAAGTTTACCCTGTGCACCAGTAGAACCTAGCGTGCGACTGAGTTGACATGTTCCCCTTGCCCTCTTGCTAAGGGTCATGTCCCTAAATACATTTTCCTATGTGTATCATAACCCAATACATAGGGAACGTGGCCCTAACCCAAAGGGCGTGAAGGTGTCTCAACTGGGTCGTGCCCATAATTCCATCGGTGCACAGGTTCACCTTCAGAACCCACGCATCGGATCCAAAAGCTTGTCACATGATTTAAGGAGAACGCTTTCTCGTCGTCTCTGCCGGAGCAGTCTGCTGATCTATGAAAATCCATGTGAAACCAACAGCTTGTGTGTGTCGAATTGAGTTGGATGCAGCGTGTGAGCTCCGCATTATGGTGAAGTTCCAAGGAGTTCACATATCTATAACGGGACATGGACTTGTTCCACAAAGGCTCGACTCCCCTTTGCAAATCGATTGACAGGCGGGGAGCCACGTCAAATTTTGCGAATCGAATCGCAAAATTTCATGCGTATTTTTATTGGGATATATGTTCCCGACCGTAGCAACGTGAATTTGCACGGCTGTCTTCATTCACGGATACTGGCATGGATTGCGTCAAATTAGTACTCTGGTAACGGCATATCGTCAAATCTCATTGGTACTCTCGCGGAACATTTGCCTCGGCGCGCGCTAGAAA
>NHOP01001381.1:0-11016 GCA_018697155.1 Pyramimonas parkeae | reverse complement strand
ATATACATGTATGCTTTGTATGGTTTGAACAATCATGTGCATGCAAGCTATACAAAGCGTAGTTTTGTATGGATAGTATTGTTGATATCAACTGCTAGCGCATATGGGTTCCTCAGGTAAAGCGCACCACAGCATGCACCAAACTGAACCGCACATCTTCCCGGTCGCATGCTCTGTACATGCTTCGTGTCACCAGCAAGCGTCAGTCCCCTCCCAGAGAAGCTGCCACGGATGCCAGTTCCAACTCTCGATCAAGTACCACCACCTTGGGCAAGCTCAACTTGGTGGATCTGGCGGGGTCGGAGCGCGTCAAACGGTCGGGGGCGAAGGGAGACAGTCTGCGGGAAGCGTCCCACATTAACAGGTGCTAATGATATGGTCATCATATGATCTTACATATTGTTGCATTACGCAAGCATGCTTTCATTTGTTGATCATATTTTTGAATGTGCGTATATTAAAATGTGAACTATGATTTTTTCTGCCAAGCGCTGGGGCTGACATGCTCGATTACCACCGTGAAAAAAAACCGGAGACACGTCAACAAGCAGAGCTCACGCGCCGGCAACCGACTGTATATGCTACAGACTAGGAGTTCGTTTCGTATGGATTTTCACAGGTCAGCACTATCTGGATGCAGATGGTGAGATACGTTCTCCTTAGACCATAGGACCCCTGTGGAACTCACTCCCGCCCTACAACTAGCTTCCTACTAAAATGGGCTCACCAGCCAGGTTGACACTATTGGCATGAAACGTTGACATCATCATTTGGCAATAAACAGATGTATCTCTGGCGCCTCACAACATCGTTTCTCTAATAGTTTGTTCTAAATACGCACGTCCCCCACCAAAGCCAAACCCAAAACTTTAGACCGCCCAAGCCATGAGCCGTTACAACTTCACCATACCATTCCATCAACGATACCAGCACTACGCTACAGGGTCATGTTGCGAGCCTTCATGATGATCATATCATACACCGTCTATCAAAGCGCTCTCATGCACTCAGGTTTAGTGTTTAGCAAATATGGGTTAAGAATTTAGGGTTAAATGTTTGCCCAAAATTTGCGCAAGACACATGGGAGGTCAACATCCCAAGATATGGAATGTATAAGTGTTCGTGTAAAGACATGTCACATAACATACCCCCTGGGCATGATTTACAGTGGTTCACATATCGGACGGCAACTTAATTTTCAAGAGGGCCTCATTCCAAGCTCTGGCATGAAGGAGGTTCGACCCTGGCCGACAGTTATTCAAAGCCCACACTGGCTTGCGAGGCATCTTTGATTTGCAATTCATCTCACCAAATTTCCAAAATTTCGGATCGATGATAACTTTTTGCGACTGATTCGATATTTTTTCATGGTTTGCAAGGTACCATTGTGCAGCGCTTGTTACGTGAGGACCAGCAAGCTATAGAGGCATACCCGCCCACTGGATGGCTCAATCTATCAAGCGTCAAATTTGACAAAAATCTAGGGTCGTGGGTTCAAACCCTTTCTTTAAGGAGGTTTCTGTGTTGGCCAATCATTCATCAGTGACAACCGCATATTGCTCAAGCTGGAAGCAGAAAATCGATAAAGAAAGCCAGGCTAAAATGAAGACTGTGCAACTCTGTTCTACGCGTTTGGTCAATGAGTACAGAATTGGTGAATATCGTGAATTTGAAAACTAATGTGTTCAATTTGCGGATTGCAGTTGGTTGCAGCGACTTGTGGTTTTATCACCTCGAATGGCAAACTTGTCGACTCAATTAGCAATGATTTGTTCAACTAATTTGTTATGAATGATTCATAATTCATTACAAATCAGTTGAACAAATAATTCAATTACATCTTTGTTTGTGATTCCCAAGTAGCGATACTGTAATACAGCTTCATTGGCCATTACAAATCGCTTAAACAATACCTGGATGTTCCGGCAGCTTATCAGTTGTTTCGTTTGTTCGCAACGGTGTTAATAGCTGATGGGTTGCTTGTGATTAGTCGGTGATTGCATGGATTGCCCCAACGACACCAGATCAACCAATATTCAGCCAAAACGCACGGCTGATGATCTGACAATCTGAAAACACATGCAGGACGATTTAGGGCTTAAATCCTCTCAGTGATCCTAGATAACGACCATTCCATAGAACTCATTTATTCCGACTCGATCGAATGAGCGACGAGTACTTCTGTTCGATACACTTTTACGTGATCAAGCTACGGTGGATGCCAGCGCTATTGCTAAACGTTTCTAGCAAGCGTCTGCCACTTAAATGGGGGTTCCAAGTAGGTATGAACAAAGCTTGCTAGATCCAGGGAGGGAGTGTCAATAGAATGTGTGTGACGTGTTTTCATGTATGATCGCTCGATATGAGATTTGTTCATTTTTGGGTTTTCTATCTTGGCATTGTATATTGGGTGAGCCGTGTGTAGTTTTCACGCAAACTATGGGAAGAGGGTCCCGTGCGCATTCCAACTATCTGATGAAGCATGATTCGCCAATAGATCATTCTTCCTTCTATGCATCGTTTTGTTGATAAGTACCATCGTTGGTGTCCTAAGGTTTTGTTTTTCAACTTTTTGCAAAGAGCACAAAGATGCTCCTTGTGTCCAGTAGTATGTTCAACTCCAGTTTCCAGTACAAGAAATCATCGTAAAACCTCCCTGATGGGGATGGCGTGATACGTTCTCCTTGGACTGTGCAATCTGTGGGTTGACACGATACATAGGTTACATCGTGCAACAATAGAACTTTACGCGCAATTCATTTGACATGGCTCCCGCGCCCATTGGGTAAGGGTCATTTCTCAATACATGCGTGTATATTGTTTTGTTTCCGGAGACTTGCCATGCCAGGTAGATGATTGAACGTTCAATCAAGCTACCAAGCTACGAATAGCCATTGGGACCCATGACTATTTATTTACTAGCACCCCAATACGGCACGCATGAGCGTACGCTTTTTCGGAGCGGTGGCATCCATATATTTATGATATCCACACAAGGAGGTACATCAATGCACAGTTTCGATAGAGAAACAAAGAACCATTTTTTTCATTGTTTTCCCCATGGTGATTTTGCCAAAACGTTATGTCCAGGCCCTGAATTCGAAAGTGGACTTTTCATGGTTGTTGCAGTGGGCTGCTGGCTTTGGGAAATGTGATTGTGGCGCTAGCGGAAAGTTCAAGATCCAGGCAAAGCAATTCCAGGGCTGTCAAGGGCAGGAAGCAGAACGACATGCACATTCCGTACCGCCAAAGCAAACTGACCAGGTACTGCATAAGTGTTGTGAGTAGAGGATGAGTCCCAGCATGAAACCACATATTAAAGAAAAATCTTGGAACCACCAGTATTCATGGTGGTTGTTCAGGCAGTTGGTATGATCACTCGCTAGTCGCATAAGTATTGTCGGTAGGGGATGAGTCCCAGTATGAATATACGTATTCTGAAAGTACGAATCGCTTCCAGCAGAAGAAATACAGGATGTGTTCTTTTCATATTGATGTGTACAGATAAGCAGACTATCTTGACGAGGATCACAAGGTGAGTTTTCCAGAGAACACACAATCTGTGCGTTGATGTGATACACGGGTTTTCAAGGGTGCTCTGTGCACCGATAAGACATAAAGCACGATTCAGTTGACATGGCTCCCTGCACTTTGGGTAAGGGATGTTTTATCATGAAACATGAGTTTCTGATATTCCACTTATTTTGATGATGCCAATACGTGCTCGTTATGCACTCGACAGAAATTCATACTCATTTAGCAATGGGAGCGATTCAGCTGTACAAGAATAGTGGTAATTGATTTTTGAGCACTTGCTGATAGAGGGATACCCTAAGTTAGATGAAGGATTTTCTCCTAGCTCAGGTGTCGATTACCTCGTGTATTGTGTCTTGGGTGCTAAAATCCCCAGAGAATTTTCATTGATAGCTAAGTTCTGCTAGTACAAGGGATTCGTGCGTTAATACAGTGGCTATCACTGGATGTGCAGTTGCAAAACCGTTTGAATCAGGTTCGTACAGTTGTACTTTTGCGTATGTGCAGACGGGTTGATGTGGTCCACTATAGTCAAATATGGTTGGTCCTGTTCTAACTTGAATGGAAGCCATTGAATGATGTTCCGCAATCATTGAACAAGCCACCAAAATCAAAAGAGAAACTTCATGAACTAGAATTTTCACAAAAAGCACTATGTCATCATTCCCTCTTTTCTTGAGACATCCATGAACTCATTTTCACTGAATCATTGCATCATCAGAACATAGTACTGACAAATGATACATCATTTTTTTGATATTTACGATTTTTCATTTTTCCGTGTTGATTGTATTGATCTTTTTCATTTGTTTGTTCACTGTATTCGGGTTTGAACTGCGTGGTTTATTCATCACAGGGTGCTGCAAGACAGCTTGGGAGGAAACAGTCTTACCTGCCTGATAGCGTGCGTGAGCCCATCGGCAAGTGTGTTTGAGGAGACCCACAACACTTTAAAGTATGCTGCTCGAGCATGCCATATTGTGAACGACCCTACCCTTAATGCACACACCCAGTGGGAACAGGTAAGAGCCTAGAGCCAAGCTTTTATATTTGTTACAAGGCAAAAATGCACGCCAGCATCCTAGCTGTACCCACAACATATCGGGAAATGACTTTTCGCGAGTGGTTGGGAAGCCATATCAGTTAGTCAAACAGTTAAATTCCATCATCTTGTAGCATCAACCCAAGGAACAGTGCACCAAGCCTCTCACATATCTACATATGCAAAGCGCACAAGATATGGCGAGACGCCTGTTTGAAGGTGCCACTGATACTCTTGCACAAGCATTACTTGGAGTACTGTATATTGAAATTCTTGGAACAAACACTGGATTCGCAGATCAATTGCTTTATTTGATTGGAATGTGGCCAGTTGGGATGTTTCCCAATGGAAGAATCGCCAGCGGTGCTGATCTGTACATGTGTATTCCCTTTTACGGTATATGTCTATATCCAGTGCTTTGGCGGCAGTTGTCGGGAGAAGTTCAAGACTTGACTGTAGGCAGGCAATGATGCACACTTAGCAATTTCGAACTTGGAGTCAGTATTTTGTTTTCGACTATCATGCTGCCTCGAAAGCACTCATGCCCCATCATTGCTCATTTGCGTTCGCTGATAAGGTACAGCGCTCATGGCCGGAGTGGGGACCCGTTTTGAGCAATTGAGCCAACTGACTTTTTTTTCCAGCGTTTTCATAATGAAAATGTGCAACACTTGACAATTGCGGCAGGCGCTAGTGCCGACAATGAATTTGAAAAAATACTGAAGACAAGAGCGTCATTCTACTTCGAAAACTTTCATGCACTAATTATGCGATGTCCACATGTGGGGGCATAGCTTGTAGGGCCTGGGATCCATACGCGGCTTGCTCGAGTTCGAGTCCTGACCTGAATAGGTACTGCCATTGCCCATAATTTATCATAATGCATGCTGGCTGGCGGGTCATCTCTAATGAGCCAAGGACTATGGGGTAGCCTGAAGACGATCACCGAAATAGGTACTGCCACGGCCGAATTATCAAATGGCCATGCTGACTCGACAGGTCATCTTCGATTAGCGAGAGATAATCCCAACTGCCTAAACAGTCACGATAATCGGTACTGCCTGGGCTGAGGATTCACCTAAGGCCAAAATGGCTTGTCGGATGGTCTTTTATTAGCGAGTGATCTTTCCAATCTTGATATTGACCATGATGATTCCAAAAACAAAAATTATCTAAAGAGCGCTTGCAGGGAAGGTTCGGCTCTCATGGCCAGAACCGGGATCCTCTTTTGAACCTACTGTTAAGGAAAGTTGCATGATTTATCAGGGTTGTCAATTTCGGAATGTCAGTGATGACGGGCCAAACGGGTATCTGAAACACCTTCAGATACTCCGAAGCAGCTGGCAGCTTTGCAGGTGAATTGACGTAACATCTGCGGTTTTGGTATTCCAGAATGGAGACTTTGTGGATCAAGCTGGAGAGCTGAGTCAGCCGCAACAGCCAGTCACGCCGCACAGTAGTCCAGAAGCTGCTGATCGGGGGATATCGTATGCTCCCACGCACATGCATGCCAACATATGTGCACACCGTCGATGTTCTAACTTTCAGCCATCTGCACCCGCGCATGCATGGTAGCTATGTTACAGTGCGTTTTCAAGAGATTTGTGAGATATTCCCGTGCGCTTTGTATTGGCATCAGTTATTGGCCACAACTAGGAGATCATATTCGAGTATGTTAGTAGAGTGTATATTCGTACAGAAACAAAACGCTATGTGGGAGGCCAAGTTGACCTGGTATCGCGCGAAATTTCGTAACTTTGCAAGGTTACACTGAATGCTCACATCACGAGTGACACACGAGCATTCCATCACAAAGATCCAATGATATATTTATGTATATCGTTGGCATGATGCCACGTCCCTAGATATAGGAATATGGCACGTTCTTAAAAGGCGGGATGCCATGGATAATGGGTGACGTGCCGCGTTCCATCAGTGCACAGAAAAATCTTCAAAACCCGCATATAAAGTCCAACCCTACGTTGCATGACCCAACGAGTATGTATCTGGTTATCCCCATGTGGATAGTCTGCTGCCATGTGTAATCCCGTACGAAACAATATTTTGTGGGTTTCAACTGTAGTCGGTTGCCATCATGTGAGCTCTGCTTTTTGCTACTTCTCCGAAGGTTTTTTCACAGTTGGTTTAAAGCATGTTTGCTCCGGGTTCTTGGATTGTAGAATATATGTCTCACCTCGAGATATGCGCTTAGAAAAGAAAAGCAAGCAAAATGGCAACTACTTCGGGTATCACGCACATCAATATTCTGCTGAGTTCTTGTCCAGCTGCGGTGCACTCCATACTGCTCGATCATTCACCAACATGAGACGTAAGGTTGGAGTCCAAGTTTTTTCTGCTGGACAAATTTTACAAGTCTTGCGGTGTCACTACATCGCATGCTTGTTTCCATTCAAACGCAGCAAGGTGAAATCATCATGAGTCTAATGTTACCAACTGTCAAACTTACAAGCCTGAGCCCAAATTGCATTCGAGAGCTATCAATCCAATCAGAGGTACCTATGATTAATTTTAACACCCAACCAGGTTTCAGTCCCCTGCTTGTTTTGTTCTGTTATTCCGTTTTGCATTTTCCCAATTTTGTATTCAAACCTGCAACTGCCATGTAGACAACCAAGAAGAAATCGGTTAGTGATCATCGGTGAACATAAACAAGCTGAAACATGCATGATCTTCAGGTGGCACAATTCCGTTAAAGATGCCACAATCCATGGCGAAAGGGCACGTTGATATTCAAAGTATTCAGTCCCCTATATTCTGGTGATTGTTCCAGCAATTGTCATGGTTGCTCGGTGTACAAAAGTGACCCACGAGTCTCAAGGTCTATTTGTGAATTGTCGGCACCTCCTGTATAAGGTACGCGTCATGCTTGGACGTTGGCTATGTATGTACGTACATACAATATCAATCTGTATGTATCTATATCAATCTGGCATAGGGGTTTTCATGACAAATAGCCACAGAGCTGGAAATCAGTCAAGGGAGTCGCTTGGTTTGTGCCACCACCTATCATGGTACTCATCGAAATCCTTGCATCGGATCAGAAAAGCTCTGGCATTTGATACAAAGAGAACATGTATCTCGTCTTCCATATCCAGGTAGCTTGCTGGTCTATATTGATCCATAGGTAACAAACATGTTGTGTGTTTCATCAACGGTCGAATACTGGTAAAGTCAACTGAGTCGCACGCCAAATGCCACCGCTGCACAAGGACGATTTCATGTGTATACAGACGTGGCCCTTACCCAAAGGCTAAGGAGCCATGTCAACTGAATCACGCGATAAGTTCTGTCATAGCACAAGGTAATCTTCGAAATCCGTGTATCGTGTCAACACACAGATTGCGTGGTCCAAGCAGAACAAATCTCACCATCTCCAAATGACAGTGCTGACCCGTGAAATCCATATGAAGCAAACTCTCAGCCTGTATCACATGCAGTCGGTGGCCGGCATGAAGAGGATGTGTGTATCAAGCTTCCCGCCCTTTCCGAAAGGACGGCAAGCCAGGTCAATTGAGGTGCTACCTACACCCCACCACTGCACGGGAAAATCATCAGGGCTAGCATATGTACATGCGGACATCAGCCATATCCAAAGGGCGTGAAGCCACTTTAAGTTTGTCGTAATCAATTTTCCGCTACATCATAAGGTATCCTTGAAATTGTGTGTGCCAGGTAAGACATGCAGTTAATCATTAAGGTGATGCTACGAGGAGATGCATATTGTCATTTCCGTCGGAATTGCCCGCCCATCTGGTCATGTTCATGTGAAACAAATGTCTTGTTTTTTTTTGATATGATTTCGGACACTGGTTGGTAGGATCTGTTTGTTCATCAATGTTTGCATGAAGGGATTTGCCTGCGACATGCTGGACTTGAACCGACAATTTCAAATCAAAAATTTACGTATGATAAGACCGTGACCATGCACCTGCTAAGCTGCACTGGATAATTGTGTGCGTGCACGTGTGTTGTTGTGTCTTAATTAGCTTTGATCCTTGTCGTCCGCCATCGTTAAAAGGGAAAAACGTGCGCCTTTGTTTTGATGCTGTCATTCTGTTTTCTTGTGAGCAGGTGAGTTTGTCTTGATATGTGATTGCCTTTACTGAACAGTCAAACAACCGCCTCCAAAGTGCGCAAACTTGCCACTAAAGGATCGTCAAATTAGATGTCTGCGCTGTTGCGTCCAAGGCTACATCGATTTTCATGTAACCTGAGCATGAGAAAAACAGAATGAAACAGTGACTTGAAATTCTAGGTGGGACAATGCGGTCTGGCTTTGCTTTGGCAGGGGACGTGCAAGGGCCATGGAATACGACAAGATGCGCAAGAGCCTTGTTCAGCACACGGTAAGTGCTCAACTCTCAACTTACCCATGCTCAATCATCGGCTTATCGCTTCACAGGAGCATGCTTGATAATGATGTTTATCGAGACATAGGACCCTTACCACAAGGGCTGGGAGCCATGTCAACTGAATCGCGCGCTAAGTTCTATCGTTGCACAAAGGAACCGTCGAAATCCGTGTATCGTATCAACCCACAGATTGCGTGGTCCAAGGAGAACGTATCTCACCATTGATGATGATATTTGTTGATTGGCAATGGATCCAATAAGGAATGCAAATTACCATATCCATCCTTTGGGAAAGACCACGGATTCAGCGCATGTGTCAAGAAACCACCTGATTATTAAGGCATAGGATTTATTTTGCAGGGGTCTTGCGTTTGAGCCCGTACATGAGTAGGATTACTTTGGTAACTGTTTTTTTCTGATATGACCCGCAAACCAGCGAGGCTCCTGGCTGGCTGACAGGTCATCTTTGATTAGCGAAGGACGTACCGGATTGCCAAAAACAATCATATGTGGTGGTCATGGCGATGTTTCAGAGACGAGGCGGATTCTTTCAATATTTGTTCATGATCAGTTGGTTGCATTCAAAACCATACATGCTTGATCTACCATCTATGGAATATTTCATCTTTATGTTTGACTTAATCTAGATTTGTGAACCCATTCAGAATGCGTTTTGTGAACCAGTGACTCAAGGGTGGATTAAGTTGAAAGAGAGAGAGAGGAAAAGAAAAAGCTTGTGCATTCCCAATAGGTCAGGCATTTGATAAGGGGAGGCTTTCCCCAAGAGCCAGCTAGCCATTGGCTTTGCTTCGTTGTTCCTAGTGTGAATTGTTGCTTCCGTCCACATTATGTGAATCCTGGAGAAATTCTTTTGGCGTGGGGATCATCTCTCGCGAGTGGCCTTTTGTATTTTCCTGCGTGCGTATGCTGTGAAGGATTTTTTTGTGGGCCTTTATTGCTAATGTTCGAACCCCGACAGGCAGCCGATGTTGCTTTGCTTTCATTCCTCGTGCTTTATTTCTAACCCACGTCTAGGTCCCCCCTAGTGTTCATAAAGTGCATGTTTCACACAAAGGCATATTTATCTTCCTAGTTGTGGGCATTTGCCTCGTAGAATTGCGTTCTGGACAAATGTACCTAGGAGCATGGAGCCTAGTGCGCGAATATGCCCAGGTAGGAGCAGCACTAGTGGCAGGGTGAGCTTGTTGCCCTTCCAAACCACCACCTCACATTTGTCCTTTCTAGGAGTAACGTATACATCGTGAACTTGTGGTTTCATGCAGGGCAAAGGCAGCATTCACTATCGACAGAACGTGCTTGGTGGCTTTGGCGCTGATTACTCTGGTTCATCCCGACCCAGATCAGCAAACGCAGCAGCTAGTGGTTGCGAAAGCACTCCTCATGGCACGGCTCGTGCATCTCCCCCAGTGCGACGAAATATTGGTAAGCCTTCTTTCTCACAATACATAGGTTCCGTAATCCTGTGCGCGGCATTGATCAACTTTTGAATGACTGATTTTCGGCATGTATAAGCGCGTATTCGTGGACGCGTGAGTGATAAACGATGATCATACTCGTGCATACCTTCACCCTCTAATTGTTTACAGATTTGGAGCAGTCGTCTCCAGAAGAAGCAAGTCCAAAAGCTAGCTTGAAGAGCCCTGATCAGACCCACCAACTTCACGAGACTGGGCCAAGGAGCAAGTTGAACGAACATGCAGCAGACAATTCCCAAGTACCACCACAACTGCCTCCCCAGGTATTGAGCTGGCCAGAAATTGCAACGGGAACTGTTGTACTCTTCCCTCCGGACGTGTGTAGCCACTCACACGCAGATGACACATTTGAACCAGCAGGTATCATGGTGATTGTTCAGTCTGTATTGGAATGATCACTTGCTATTCGAAAACGACCTGTCAAGCCAGCACGGCGTTTGACGAATCATGCATGGTGATTGTTTAGGCGATGAGTATGTCATCTCCCTATTATAAGATGACCGCGTCTCACAAGCATGATGTATTTGGAAATTTTCGTACATGTGATGCAATTTTCGTAGATGCTATGTCC
>NHOP01001380.1:0-11021 GCA_018697155.1 Pyramimonas parkeae | reverse complement strand
GAGTATACGCTAGCACACCCCGCCCTCAATTATGATATCCACCATATTTGAATTATCACAAGGTCGCCGCGAGCACAACGGCGTTCAATAGAAGACATTGCAAGGTGTAAATCGAAGGATGATTGATGCGAAAGCTAGATGCACATATCAATTAATGCAAGGAAAGCCAAAGTGTGACTTTTGTTACAGTTCGAAACACGGTTGTTCACTTGCGAGAACCCGAGAATCCTCCGGTGCTTACATCACATGATATTGAATATCGAATGGGAAACTTGCAATTTGAAATTCTGGCGGTACAAAACATGAGGTGCATGCTGCCATTGACAACAAAAGGTTAGATATGCAATCGTTTTTGAGGTCGGTTTCAGATCCGGCAGCATGCGACGTTTCAAGGAAGCCAAGTCGCGTCGATTGACATAGCCGCTTCAATTTGAAAACAAATATGCTGACATACTTGAAGGTGTGCATTAGAACATGACTTGCTCCATTATCGCGGTAATGCCAGACCTTGAAGGATGTGACATCCACGCTCACCCCTATGCAAGAATCCCAAAGTATAGTGAAATCCACCAGGTCGCATTGGCTCGTTGGAAGGGCGAAGGCTTCTACGCAGGTAACCCGAGTTCAAGCCCCGACATGGGCAGGTACTGCCTCGGCCGATGATTCACCAAAGGCCATGTTTGCTGGCCGGTCACCTTCGATTAGCGGGTTAACATACCAATCGATAAACCAACTGGTGGTTCACCGAAGCTTTTATCTGTTTTTGTTTTTTGTTATTTTTTTTTGATATGGGGAAAACAATTCTAACCGTCTATTTCACCACGGCATCAACCTCCGAGGCTTAAGATCTGTCCCAAGCGCGTCGAGATGAAGCACAACGACTCGAAATGTTACTGCGCAGATGGATTTCCTCTCGTGTGAAATGTAATTCAACACGCAATCCAAAAACCTGCTGTGCATTTGATTACGTCCGATCCGAGACTCGATCCGATCGCACATAATTTGAGCCGGGAACAAGGCAGCGCGGCTGGGATTCGTGTGTATCTGTATCTGCACGGCGTTGCTCGCTACAAATCCTCAAGAGTTTCCATGTTTTCCATGTGTGCCGCTCCGCTCGGCGTGCATACAGATGTATACAGATGAAGGCGATAGTTCCTATACGGTTGATCGTGGGTTCGAGCCCAGACTTGGGTAGTGTTTGCGTCGGGCGATAATCTCAAATGATCAAAGTCATCTTCGATTAGCGAGTGACCATACTAATCATCGTAAATACTTGTGGTTCACAAGGAAGTACCCCATATGCTCAACAAAATGAGTGATTGAGATAGGGTTGCCAACCTTCTTTCTCATCACGCATTGCAGAATGTGTCATGTACGTAAGCTATCATTTCTCATGCATTGTTATATTATAATACACGTTCCGCTACGTGCCAGCGTTACATCGAGAAAAATCAAATCCTGTTACAGATACTCGGCAGGAGAGATCCCCACTCTCGGGGTTCGCTGAGATTCAAAATGCTCTTTCCGATCAGATGGACCCTACATATCGCGGTTCTTTGTTCATTGAGCTGTGGTCGGGTGAAGCCCACTTGCGTTCAGGAAACCCTTTCATTTTTTTGCTATATCCTTTTATTCTGATGTCATTGCAATGTTCGCATTCCCGACGGAACGCATACCACGGATAATGATTGTGTTCTTGTGTGACAGGGAAAATTCCCTGTCACACAAGCTGTGGGTTTCGCTGCGATTCAAAATGGCGCATATGATGGCATGGATGATACAAATTACGCTTCCGAGCCAGTGAAGACCCCGTCGATACGAAAAGCCCGCGTGAACCCCACACGAGCAGCACCCGTGGCGGGTAGAATGAAGAGCGCAACCATGTTGGCGTTCATAACACGCACCCCCGGCAGCAAGAATGAATTATCACCTGCTACAAAAATTGATTCTTATCCCAAAGAAAATGAACATGCGATTGAAAACATGGATGGAGGTATCAAGAAAAGAATCACTGTGGCGACGCCGGGGAACGTCTCGCCAGCCACTCCTGTGGAGGTGTGTGAGAGTGTTCATCTTGGGTGCAGGCGAGGGTACTTATAATTATTATTGAATTCATGTACATGTAGATTTTTGTCTGTTGATGTGATCTTTGTAGCACCATGAATGATATGTATTTCGCTAAGTTGTTTCTTAGTGCTGTTTATATGCTCCTACGCTCTGCACGCAAGCGCGCACTTGTGTTGCGGATGCGAATACCTGTATAATCAAATATGGGCAAGCTTGAGACGAAAATTGAGAGACTTGACGGTATTTTCTCGATTTTGATGTCGGGTAAAGATATCTTGGACCTTGGTTGCATTTCTTTTACGATACACGCTAGTGCGATAGAGCTACCTGAACCGTTTGGTGAGGGCGAGGTGCGTTATGAATGCTGCGCCTTTTTTCAGAAGGATGAAAATAATCGACATGCATCCCAAAGATATCCAATCTATGCCTGAAGTGCTCGTCCATGCGGGAAAGAGCTCTCAAGTGTGCGGCGATTTCCTTTGACCGAGTGTCATCGCAAGGAGCGTAGTAAGTGAAGGAAGCTCAACGTACTTAGAAGTTGAACTACAAGGTCGACATGAAACAATAATGACATCAGATGAGATTCATGATGTATGTCGTGGATGAACCCACCACCCTTCTTGTATTTTCACTGCAACCTCACGACGTGTTGCTTGTCGCGGACGGTTCCGATATGACTTCGTGGATAAAAATGTCTGCCCCATTGGTCGTGCGTAGGTCACCACAGTCCTCAAAGGGGGTTTAGAGTAAACATGCGGATGCGGGATATCGAGTGCAATATTCCAGACTACTTGTTGTCAAACAAATGCGCCAAGCCTTTTCGTCGTTGTGTTTGTCGTGCGCAATCTCTACGGTCTCAGTTGATATTCTCAAAAAGAATAATTCGAAATTTCGGAGGGTTTTTCATCATGGACCTTTTGCCGGTGAGTGCGGGTATCGTCGTTCTGGTACGTGGAAAGTACGATCTCGGCATCCTGTTTGTTGGCCGTGACAACGTTTGAGAGAAGTCTGAGCATCCCTCAGAATGATTGTTAATGCATGCGATTGCGTGTTTGTCACATTAATTCACAAGGCTTCCGCTATTCAGATTCACTGCGCATGAGCATTGACATCAGGCAGCACGCACGAAACCTTTACGTACCGACGTACAGGTTGGTTTTCGAAATATGGAACGTTGCAAGAGCTTGGATAACCCGAATGGATGTACATTGCATGGCATACACCAATACCGTCGGATTATACGATAATCTTGCGGTGAGAGATATATATACTTTTGAAACATCACTTTTTGACGAAGAACATGGAAGGCCACAGTAGCATCCAATGAATGAAGCTCTGTGTTCGTAGATAGCGTCGGAATGGTGCATCCGAGCTTGACATGAAAGTACATATCTTGCTTGTCATTGGGTACCTCGACGATTTTTCATATGGATGATGTTTCAACTGCGGTGGTTCCAGCTGTAGGCGGTGGTTCCATTGCCGTAGTTCTCACCTACCGTAGCTTTGTGATGGGAGTTGAATCGTGAGTTTGGCGCGTTCTTTCGGTTCAGAGTACCGTCACAACGGTCCTAGCTTGCGAGGTCTCGCCCATGTTGTCTGGTTCGCAATAAGTTGTACTGTTACTGGGTGTGTGCATGTTCTGCTCCCAGTGTGGCATCCAATCCAGTTTTCTAAGACTGCAAATCCCTTGGAGAGTCTTGTTTACACTCCTCACAAGCATTTGCTGGAGGTGCAAGCTGCAAAACCTATGCCTTGAGAGCCGCAAACCCAAGAGGGTCAGGTTCTTTAAGATATTCTTAAGGTGCTAAGGTTTCGACAGACGCAAGCGCTCCTCTCCTATTTTGAGCTCTTCGAACACTCTGAACTGAATGTTGAGTATGACAGTTTCTACATTCGTGTAATTGTTTTTGGCCTTCCCTGCATCTCGGAACCCCCCTTGCAGGTTGTGGATAAGGTGTCAGATATTGCCCAGTCTCCTGCAGAGGACTGTCTGACACCGCCATCCTCAGGGGCCTTGGATTCCAATAACCTCGGATGCACTGGTCTCGTGCCGCCCGCCGCTGCAGATCCCTCCATGTGTGCTGCTGCACCTGCCTTGACAATAGTTGTGTCGGGGGGGGACGCCTCGACAAAGGCGCCAGATCCTCTTACAGAAACCCCAACTCCTCAACCGAAGTGTGCTCGGTCTCGCGTGGCGGATGGCGAGTACACTGCGAAGACTATTGTCTTTTCCCCGGGGCCTGTGAAGACTGGCGGGGGCTCCGAGGGGCAACCTGGCGACGATGAACTCGTAACTGCATCCGCTGCAACTGAAAGTTCCGCGGAAAAACCTGCAGCCGACCTCGAGGCCAGGTCCCGCAAGCGCTCGCGAATGAGCACGGAGCACCGGGCGGCGCTGGAGGCGTTTGTTGCGGGGCGGGCGGAGGCGGCGACACGCGCGGAGATGGCGGAGCTGGCGGAGACGCTTCATCTGACGCCTCAGCAGGCCAGTGGGGAACCGGCCCGGCATCACCGGCTGATGCGATTCAAACTGTTGTGACTCAGCTCGTACGCCGTGCCAACAAAGACTCAATTGGCACGCTTGCATGTAGAGCCTTCCTGACTCGTTGCATTTTGATCAGTCAAACATGTGTGATGACTCGTAAACGGTAGTGTTTCAATGGTACGAAACTGCTGCCATGAAGGCATCTCAATGGTATGAAGGACGCAAGTGATCTAGGCGCATGGTTGTGCTTTCGCAACGCACCCCGCCCCCCTCAGTGATATGCTAGAGCGATTCTGCGAGCCGCCAACTTGCACCTTTGTGTTAGCTGTGTCGGACGTCTATCCCGGCCGGCAACGTCTATCCCTGCCGGTAAAAGGAAGACGGCGATGTGGAGGTGGGAACTGTGGGATTGTGTTTGGCCACAGTACTGACTGGCCTCTCTGCCCGGTGCAAGGAAAATAGCTTATCATATTGTTTTTCCCGGAAGGGGGCAAGTCCTATTGTATCAGGTACATGTTTCTAGGGAGCACGAGTGATGAATCTGAGGATCAGGTCAAGGCTGGCCTTGGGCTGCAACCCCATTCGCGTAGAGTGAGGGAACGGGGATGAGTTTGAGTTGGAGTGGAGTTGGAGTGGAGAGGGAGCGTCTGAGCTGAACCAATGATACAGGCTGGGATTGATTTCCTGTTGCACCCAGAATTATCCAAACTGGCAACAGAAATAAGGCAAGTAGAAGTGGCCAAGATGCCATCCGTGTGCACAAGACGACTCTTGCTTATTGTTTGTCTTTTTGTCCTTGGGATCCATGAAAGACCCACCATACGTATTCTCACAATGCGTGTGGCCCTCTGTCTCAGGTGAGGTCGTGGATGAGTAACCACCGTAAGAAGGCGCGCGCAACTGACGGGTTGCCCGCCTCCCCTGCCGCCGATTGCCGAGCCCTGGCCGCTGAGCCCGCTGACACTCCAACCGCACTCGAGCCAGGTGCGCTTCCTCCAGGGATTTGGGTCACGATAAGATGTTGGAGTGATGATGTGCGTGATGCTAACGCGGAACTTGTTTCTGAGATGGGAGCTCTTCCAATTCTCTTCCAATTCTCTCGTCGTTGGAACTTCAGCGTGCGTTGCAATGCAAACATTACAGTGGCGTGGGGCGTGGATGTGCGTTCCAAACAGAGCCCGATTCCATGCCCATGTTGGGAACGGAGCCAGTAGAGGAGGGCTCAGCGGCGTCAAAGCTTGCTGAGGTGGAGGCTGAGCTGGCGGAAATGGAGACAGGCATGTACGGCCATGGCGATGTCCCAGAGGAGGCGGCAGAGGAGGCGGCGGCTGTGGGGGACGTGCGACGGGTGGTGAGCAGGCGAATCTTTTCTCTTTCGAGCAACATCATGGTTGCTTTCGCTACAGCACCAATTGTTATACCGAGAATAATGGGTTCTTGAGTGTTGTTCACGAATCAAGGGGATAACAGAAACTTTAGGGAGCTCTGAATGCGTGGAGGGCTGCGCTCTCTCCGTCGCACGCTGGTCACTCTGTGATTCTAGAGCAACGAGCAGGCCTTCCCCAGGCGCAGTTGTGTATACATCCTCTTGTATGCAGCGTGGCTCAAAGACGAGCTTTGTGCGTGTCCGGTGCAGTTACAAGGTCTGCTTACAATCGAATCGAACTATCGCTGTTTTGCGCATGGAGGACTCATCCATGCTCGTGTGTGCAGTGGTTGAGTATATTGAGAATTGTGCGCCAGTGGCTGCACCGTGGAACTGTTTTGGCTTTTCCGTCATTGCTTGCATTTGTTCATTCTCTGATGGTATTGTTGTCTGGCGTCGCGGCGCAGAGTCTGCGGCAAATGTTGCGTAGAAGTTTTTGCATCGCTGCTGTTGGATGTTGGAGATGTGCAGTACCGGCCTTGCCTATGTCATCCTGCCTCGAGTGCTGTTATGGCCTTGGGAGCCGATGGAGTGCTTGATTGCTGTGCAGGTTCTGACGCTGGCTGAGGGCAGCAATCTCCCTTTCCATCTGCTGGTGGTGCGCGCACATGAGCGAGCGGCGGCCTTGCTGGCAAAGCACGAGCGAGCGGCGTGCAAGCTTTCCACAACGGCTGTGCGCAACTTTCTGATGACAGGCGCGGAGCGCAAGAGCTTTGGGGCGCACAACGCCGCGGACCATGCCGACGTGGACATGCTCGAGGACGACTCCCCCCAGCACGTGTGGCGATGGCAGGTTGTGCATGACGTCGCTTTACGCACCCAGGGAGGCTTCGGTGAAGGAGTGGGCCTGCTGAGGAAGCAGCTGGGGACGCTGAGGCCCAGAGGGTTGCTGACTTGCCAGTGACAATAGGGAGAGGTTTGGTTCAGGAAAGTTATGTGGGTTAGGCGGGATATTTTGATGGTAGATGCTTGTTGAGATCAGCACCCATTGCCAGAGAAAGACACGACCTTGCTTCGAAACATGAAGCGCCCAAAACAGACCAGCAACAATAAATTAATCCAACAAGAAGTAAATACCAGGACAGCGCGGTATCAATGGTAGCAGAGGCAGCATATCCAAGCCCGATGTGTGCTTCGCTTGTATTCAGAGCAAGGTGTTGTGGTTTGTTTGTCGCTAGTTTGCGCAAGCCACTTGTGTAGCTAGAGAAGCTACAGCCTTTGCGCATCATGTCATATACATGGATATGCCTGCCTGTTTAGAGGGGTGGGAGCAATTTGATGCGTCTGTGGCTGAAGGGGGCTTGCCTCCTTGGTACCAATTGCCTGATTTGCGTCCATTTTCTATTTAATTGATAGTGAGTGACTTTCGAAGAGGGGAACCAGGAGGAGGGTGAGGATACACCTCAACTCAAAAAGGAGGGGATGAATAGTGGATGAGTCCAATTTTCACTGAGTGTGTGCATCGCACCTGGTATGTACACGAGGCAGCTAGCGGTTGTGCTGTTTGCGATGCTCTTAATGTCTTAGGCTGGCATTTCAATTAATTGTTCCCATGCTAAGTTGAAGGCTACCCTTACATAGACAAGACTTGTCCCCTGCAACATTGAATTGCCTGCGTAGAGGCTCCCAGTTGCGAAAACATTGCGTGGTCCTTGCCGTTGGCTGTACCTTCGACTCGATTCCTCACTTTTTGTATGTTGGTATCAACTTGGCGTCTGCTTTGCTATGACGTCAGTTGCGGTGGTTGTGTATGTCATGACACCGGTTCGGAAGGAGCTCGTGTCTGCTATTTCTCTGACTTGCTGTACCTGGCTCGAGTGTGTTGCCAGGTGCGTGACGATAAGTGCCTCCCGGAGTCTGCACGGTGCTGGGCCGGGGACGAGCGGTGGCGCTTTGCGCAGCTGCAGTCCCGACTGCGCGCCCTGCACCGCGCGCGCCCCCAGCTCACCAGGCTTGCTGCCGCCGAGTCTGAGGGGGGAGGGGGAGGCCATGCCCGGGATACGGCGTCCAAGCTGCAAAGTGTGCGCGCGGCGCTTGCCAAGGTGGCGGACGCGGCGGGCATTGACCGACTGTGTGCGGAGAGACGCGCGCAGAAGGCGGCGCGCCTTGAGGAGAAGGAGAGCACCAAGGCGCGCAAGGAGGCGGAGCGGCTGGTGCGAACCATCAAGGCTGACAGAGCTGGAGACGAGATGGTGGGAGAGTGTTGATTGGGACTCAAGGCCATCTGATGCATTGACTTGCCCTCGCCTGCGTCGTCCAGCCTGAATGTACAATCAAAGGGCACAACCGCCCCCCGCATTCTGATTCAAGCAAGGGACTGGGATGTTTTGTCAATTCTTCGTTCTCGAGGTGTGTACATATTTGAGTTTGCATACTAGCTGCAGTCGGTGCTTGAGATCGGACCTGAAGTACAAAAGTACAGGCGCTTTTGGGGGATGGTGACGAAGGTGTAGCCTAGACTGAGAACAGGTTGAAGGATCCACGATACAGGAATTGGCATCCCCGAGCGCGAGCCTTCATGTATCGAAACGCTTTTCACTCGTGATTTGCGATAGACTTCGAATGACGTATTGTACATACCCAAGCCAATTTACCCTGTATCTCCTCATCAACCCTATAGAGCTGACACTCTCGTCCCGTGTGGTGGGGAGGGTGGTGAGATGGTCGATTTTGCAAGGCAACCCATGCCAGAAGGCTTGGTGCGGATCCAGACTCCAACTCCTAGGGCCCTGTGTTGGCGTTTAGTTTAGGGAAAGCCAAAGGCGTGGGAAGCGGAATGCTCGTGATGCTGAGGCATCACGGACCCATCCTTTTCATCAGCATCTGCAGGGGTATTTGTCCTCAGAGAGTATTGCAAGGCCAGTTGCTTTTGGGAGCTCCTCCGTTGAGCTCTGGAAGGGGTGCTGCTCCACAAAACCTGAGGGGGCAAGGGTGTGTTTGTGGCTTGGCGGGCGAGGCCCCAGGAGAGGGAGGCTGAGAGGCAGAAGGTGAAGGAGGAGA
This sequence comes from Pyramimonas parkeae, assembly GCA_018697155.1. Taxonomy (NCBI): domain Eukaryota; kingdom Viridiplantae; phylum Chlorophyta; class Pyramimonadophyceae; order Pyramimonadales; family Pyramimonadaceae; genus Pyramimonas; species Pyramimonas parkeae. The sequence continues at coordinate 2,043 of NHOP01001380.1, read as the reverse complement.
AAGAGAGCGCGCGTCTAGAGCGAGATAAAGAAAAGGAGGCAAACAAGGCAGCAAAGGAGCAGCAGCGCCAGGTGCCCCAAAGGCTCTGGGTGCAGGATGTCAGGTTTGGGAGCTAGGATGTCAGGTTTGGGAGCTAGGATGTCAGGTTTGGGAGCTAGGATGTCAGGTTTGGGAGCTAGGATGTACGACTTGGGAGCTAGGGGGTACGACTTGGGAGCTAGGGTGTACGACTAGGGAGCTAGGGTGTACGACTTGGGAGCTAGGGTGTACGACTTGGGAGCTAGGGGTAACGTGTGCAACAGATGCGTCGCAAACAGCGCAAAGTCCCACCTGCCCAAACTGCCCTTACAGCCCTCTGGAGTGTGGGATCCGCCCTCCAGCTCGTTGCGCGCCTTTGCCTGCTCCAATCCCCCGGCTGCTGGCACTTGTACCGCGCGGCAGGAGCGCGAGCGCCAGCTGGCGGAGCGGGAGGCGGAGCGGGAGAGGAGGCGGGAGCAGGAGGAACGTGAGGCGGAGAAACAGCGGCAGAAGCTGCAGAGGTCCCAGAACGTGCTGGCCATGTTCATGAAGAGGGCCTCCCCCACGCCGCGCGCCCTCGCCCTCAGCTCCCCTGGCACACCCGGTGAGAGCAGTGGCGCGGCCCAGGGACGTGCGCCCAGTTTGCAGCGTTCTGAGCAGTCGGAAGTCTCGATGCCGTACATTGGACTTGTGGAGGCATCGATTCGGCCAACGCGGTGCACCAACCGTCGACGCAAATGAAGGAAGGAGTCGCTTGTGTCAGATCAAATCCTAGAATAGTTCATACGATGCGAGTGTCTGTGAAGGCAGGAGTACCAGCGGCGGATTCGATGTGCGGCTTTTAGATTTCTTCTATGAGGGCATAGAGTTCTGCATTTGACTAAGTCTGTGTGGTTCGCTGTCTGGCTTGTGAAGATAGGGTCCCACCATGTATGCTTATCCAACTGTTGGGTGTAAATCACGTTTTGTATGTGCTCAATTGTCCACTTCGGCATCAGAGAACAGCCCCCCCTTGCCAGCAGCTCTCGGTATAACCGGCAGCTCCGAGTCCTGGGACAATTTGGATTTGAGTTGGACTTTTTTGAACTAGGGAGCCAAGCTTGGCCTGGATGTGCCGGCGCGTCAGATTCCAACAGAGGGGATGCAGCTAGCCAGCGGGTAGAATTGTTGCACTTTTGCTGGAGATGCGTTGATTGGCTTCCAGAAGGTGTGAGTTCATGTAAACCCCAACCCTAAACCCCATGTGGAGGGAGCGCATAGAAACACAGAAGCGGAGGGCGCGCAAAGACATGAGCCCTGGGGACCACAATTGTAGTGCGACGTCAGATTTCAGACACTCGGGATGGCAGGTTGTTGCACTCTCAACTCCTTATGCCGTCCAGAAATGTATCCACTTCCATTTGATCCTCCTGGACTTTCTTTCTACTCCCTGAGGGACAGAGTGCACGCATTCGTGCCAGATTGGGGACCAACTTTCGATTCTGGGGGCTGACTGCAGCGTTTGGGCATAACATCGGTGCCAGCGAAGTACTCCAAGACTCGTTCGTCGGGTCCGGAAGATTTATTGCTGTCTACACCGGTGGCTGATTTTGCGGAATTTGTGCGCGCAACCCGAGTTCCGATTAACGACTTCTGATTGGTCCTGACTGCGTTACAAGGGGCGGGATATCGCCAGGTGGACATACCGCAGAATCCCCCATGTGCGGAGCCCCTGCCGCCGCATCTGCTGCCGAAGGCATGGAAGGGGGGACCCCAGTGCGCAGCCCAAAGGCGGATGTGCCCCTCTTCCTACCCCCTACCTCCACCCCTGGGGCCATTCTCGGAGTTGGCGAGACGGCCAAGGAGCTGGTGGAGGAGATGGACCGGGTGCTGCAAGGCTCACAACAGTGCGCAACTCTGCAAGCTCAAACAGGATTTTGTGGTAGGACTGGCTAAACAGCGACTGTTCTGATTTGTGTCGAGGTCTTCCACAGAACTAGGTAGCGTGTCGCGGTAGGAAGCTGGTCATTGGGGTCTGCAATGATA
>NHOP01001379.1:0-11023 GCA_018697155.1 Pyramimonas parkeae | reverse complement strand
ACTATCTGGATGCAGATGGTGAGATACGTTCTCCTTGGACCACGCAATCTGTGTGTTGACTCGATACACGGATTTTGAAGGTGACCTTGTGCAACGATAGAAATTAGCGCGCGATTCTGTTGACATGGCTGTTCGCCCTTGTGGTAAGGGTTATGTCCCCATATATATATACATACTCATCCATGCTCGGAGATGCCAAAAAGATCCTAGATGATGTGTCAACAAACATAGCATAAATAGCGGTATTCGACTATTGCGAAATGAACCACACGTCGATTTCATGGATGCACGAGTATCAGCTGGGTATGATAACGGGGCATTAGACTGGTGTCATATGTATGACTGATATAGAACAATGGGTTTCAGGGCTACCGTTTGCAGTGATGGAATTCACAGTATGACATAGCTACTATGCATCCCCTTAGGGTAAGTGACGGTCATATCCCTTTGAACATGTTAAAAGAAGCAGAGAGAGAAACAGAGAGAGAAACAGAGAGAGAAACAGAGACGTGACCCTTACCCAAAGGTCGGGGAGCTATATCTCCCGAATTGGGCGCTACATCACCTCGGTGCACAAGATGACGTTCGAAACCAGTGTATCAGGTCCAAAAATATGCCGAGCAATCCGAGGAACATCTCGTTGTACCCATCAGGATAGAATGCTGATCTGTGTTAATCACTGGTACACGCACAATCTTTTCCAGTTGTCATATGCCTCAGCTTGTGGGGCAACAAGCTACATAGCAAGAGGTCCCAGGATATCGCACATACCGCGCTCACCTATTCATATGGCAATACATGATTATCGCATATGATTGGCGCGGTCCATCACCCCATCTTCAACAGCTGCTGCCGATCCCGCAATCACGCGCAAAGAACCATTACCCCCATCAAAAGTGAACCCTCCAACCAAACGTCGGAAGATACAAAACAAACCCATCAACGGGGGCTGTGGTATTGCGCTGTGGTCATAACCCTTGAGCGCATAGGTTGTAGATCCTTGCTTGACCTGTAAATCACGGAACTTCTCATGGCAACACGCCCTGTCTGGTCTGCATCCAAAAGGATTCGCAAACCCACTATTGGGGATATGTGTACACGTTTGCAGGCAGCCACCGCAGTGCCCATAGACCCTGCAATGGCTACTGCAGAACCAACACCACATTGCAACCTAACCAAGCAATTCTAAGAGCCGTGTACAATCCAATTGTCAAGACAACAACGAATTACTTGGCCGGAAATTGGCCAAGCTAAAATATGCCTCAGCAAATGATAGAACAGACAACGTCCTAACACATGTTTAATGGTTTCCAGAATCCCCCAAAGTATTCGCACATAGCCAGCAACGTGATTTCCTAACCCAATTTGAATGCAATTTGAAAATGAAGTCCGACAACGCATGTTGCAGAGTGGTTTCACTCCCCATCCCCTCTCTAATTCATCTGTGTTCGAAGCGTCACCTTCTCCAAAGCCAGTCGCTTCATTGTGTCTTTCAAGAACTCCGCTCGTTTCTCCACTGATAGCTGGTGGTGAATCGAGCTGTGGGTGGGGGGAAGGCTGCTGCTGCTGCGCGCAAGGGACCTGCACTCGGAAGGCATGTAGTTAGGTCAACTCTTGCGTAGCAATATAATTCAAGACATTGTGAAATGGAAACAATCAAACAAGGATTGATGATATGCACCATCATACTCACAATTGTAAATCGATTGTCGAATAACTACATAGGCGTTTGTTCGGCTTGTATTTGTGGAATTGCTTGCTGTTCAAAGCCATGCTAGCAAGTGATAGTCCTGCGTGCAATGATCAGTCCGTTTGATGACCAAGGCAAATGCGTCCAGGGAGACTCGAACTCGGGCTGCATAAACAAAGTCCCGCGCGCCGCCAAACTTGTCGAAAGGAAAGTACCTTATGCATTCCACAATCAGAAGCACATATTTATCATGCTTATCGTTTTTGTGTGCGAATGAACATCGTGTGTGCATGTGCACATGTGCGTCGCCGCACACTCAGGTATGTTATCATCCAGATGCGCTGATTTCATCATCTGCTATATTCAAGCAGTCTTGCCTCCTCCACCCTAAACTCACTGCCCTTTGTTCGTTCGCTGTGTGCCATGAATGGAGTCTCGCATTATGCCAATACTGCACGCCCTGCTTGGGGCTCAGCAGCTCGTGCCATATAACCACCAAACAATCACAACCTCATGTCTCAGCAACATGCATGCAGAACTCACTCGGATGCGAAGTGAGCCCTTGCCAGATGAACTCGTCGATTCCAGGTGAATTGACTTTCCGTAGTCGGGTCCCCATACAAGCTTGTTATTGTATGCAGAGCTCCTATCTACGGGTCTGCCGCGAGGACTCATCAGAGAGCTCTATGTTTCAATGCACAACCTTGTAAAACACCAAACGATATGAGCGGTGAAAGATCTTGTCAATAACAACACCCGACAAAATTCCAGCACGGCAAGTTTCGAACTTTGCGGAGATCCTGAAGTGGTTTGCTGACTTGCAATAGCAGTGCCTGCGGCTGTGGGGGGTGTGACCTGTCCTAACCAGGAGTCCGCCGTGTAAGCTGCGAAGATATGGGTAGATATGGATATTACTGTCAAAGCCATTGCATTGAACACACATTGCGCGGTGATACGCGCTACCCACGAGCTGCACCGACGGATCAAGGGTATTACGTCCACATCTTTGTGTCTTCTTAGCCATCAAACTCACGGGTCTGATGGTCGCTTTTCCTCAGTAACGACGAGGACAATGCACATCACGCTCTGAGCGAAATGTGGAGGGCTCTCAGTTGCCCTCCAAGCCCTCCACATTTCGCTACAACCCCTTGCACAAGGAAGGAACCTCGACCTCCGGCGCGCGCACACCCGAACACGTCGTCTTGCTGCGCATCCTCCTTGCCGGCCGGGGCCAGCAGCACTTGGGCAGCCCAGAAGCCGTACTGCTCCGCAGCGGCGTCCACTTCGTCCGAGTCCGAGTCCCCGCCCCCAGACTGAGGCTCGTCCCAGAAACTGAACCCTGTCGCAGAGTTCGCCTCCCGGGAGGTGGGGTGGCTGTGCGTGTGCGTGTCGGGAGGATGGGGCGCGCACAGGGGGAACTGTGGCCTGCAGTGGGAGGGTCATCAGGGTGCATGAAGATCAAGACACATGAGATTGTAACAAATGTGCCTGGTCTCATAACGGATTGTATGCGAAGTACACACCCGACGTGTGTGTTTCGTTTGGACCGGCACGAGCACGTCGGATGCGCTTCATATGCACGTGCAAAGATCAGCAAGTTACTGCTGATCCTCGCAAATTCACCGCGAACTCCAATGCCCTAGAATCGGCACATTGGAATTTGTTGATCGCTGCCATGCAATTAATTGTTGAAGATGCGTTGCCTTGGACTCTTCACCACGTGCTTTTCCAGCCGGTACCGGGCGTTCAAGGGTACCCCTGTCGAACGGTGGAATTAAGGGCGTGACTCACTCAAAGGGCGACCCACCCCTCGGTTAAGAATCATGCCGCTACCAATGAAGTGTGCACATCATGCGTTGCATCTACACAGTAGTGGCTGGTACACTTTTCCATGGATTATGGACAACTTTTCCATGGCACGACAATATGATAGAGCGGAAAATAGTTATGAGAACAGTGGATGGGGCGTCCTAACTAGTGTGCAGAGGTCCTGTTTTCACTGCATGTGTATACATGATGGGGATGGCCAGATACGTGTGTTGAAATGATGCTTTTTTTCAAAGGCACGCTGTGAACATAGCTCGTGATTCAATGGACATGACTCTCTGCCCTTTTGGTAAGGTCATGTCCCTATAAACATGTGCATACACATAACAGCAGGAGCTTACACTCGCGCCCAGTCTTGGAGTGATCTCTTTGCCACATAAGCATGTGGTCAAGGCTGCTGCTCGATAGTGCATGACAGTCCTTCCAGGGACTTTGGTTTAGATCCTCAAGGATGCGTCTTCCTGGATTGATATTTTGCATCTGAACATTTTGTGGTAGGCTTGGTTTACTGTTCCTTGGAGTGATATTACGAGTTTATGGAATTCCACTTTGTCATTAGTTGATGTGGCTCCCCGCCAATCTGGTAGGGGTCATCCCAATTACATGTATACATTTTCACGACGGCATCCGACTACATAAGAAACAGACTAGGAGTTCTTATCATATGGATTCTCACGGCTCAGCACTGTCTTGATGGGGATGGTGGGATACTACTGGGACCACGCAATCTGTGTGTTGATACGATACACGAATGTTGAAGGTTACCCTGTGTAACATAGAACTTAGCGCGCGATTCAGTTGACATGGCTCCCCGCCCTTGTGGTAAGGGTCACGTCCCCATATACACATAAATCCTATTCTCATTCTACATGTATGTAAAAATTCATGAGGCAGGCTTGGTGGACTGTTCCTTGAAGTCACAATGCTAGGATATAGAATAGAAACCGTGTGAATAGTTTATGCGGCTTTCCACCCTGCTGGTAGAGGTCATATCCCATGATAAAGATACAAAAAGATACATACACAAACGTGTTTGTGCGTCTCACCCCTCAAGGCGGAGGTCTACTGGTGCATGTAGTACCCTTCAGTGTGTATCGTATCAACACGCATCTTGCGCTATGTAAGAAGAATGTATGTCGCCATCCTGATTTAGACAGTTTGCTGATGTGTGTAGACCGTTTTGGGCCAAACGCTTTGCACGTTTTGTGTGCATTCAATTGCTGGCCCGTAAGCTATGCTTGTCGATGCACCTCCAAGGATAAGTTCACAGTTGCAACTAAGCAGGTCTGCTCCACCTTCATAAATCGCGATACATGTGGTCACATTTCGTAACATGCCCGCTAAAATAAAAAAATGAATTAGAATATTGGTATGGATATACACAGATAAGCAGACTCGCCCAATGGCGATACACTCTTCTTGAATCACGCAACATGTGTTTTCTCATGATTCATTTCCCCTCTCTGTTCACCAAAAGAACTTGGCGCATAATTCCCGGCCCTTTGGGTAAAGGTCATCTTGCGATAACTACACAGTGGGATAAGGCCCCTACAGGCTCGGCTGTATACACATCTTAACCTGAAATGTCGCGGCCAAGCCCAAACACTCAACCAAGCGCATCCATTTGCATGCAGCGGCATTCTCAGTGTGTTTGAGCACCTTGTTCAGCACGCACTCACCGATGGGGCACGTAGCACGCCTGCCACGCTTGTCGAAGCTGCTCAAGGTCCGGCCTCACCACGCTGTGCTCCACCAGCTGCCACAGCAGGTGCGTGCTTTCTGGCGACATCTTCGTTTGTGTCGCACACTGTAAACGCACCCACAGCAGTGTCCCACGAGAATGCCAATGCGATCGAACAACAGATAAGCAGCTTACAAGCTCCTTGGCTGCGTCATGTACCACAAAATCCGCCGCTCTGAAAAAGCTCTTGCGCACTATCATCATTCAAGGCTGATCATGCCATTGCCTCTCCAGGGCAGCAACACCTGATTGGTGTCTAGCAGCAGCTACAGGTCAAGAGTGAAACGGTGATATCTGTCGACGAAAGCAAACCCCTGGAAATATTTACACCTGTGCTTGTTGGGTGGGCAGGTGCCTCTGGCCGAGTCAAATTCACATGCACACAAGCAGCGCCGTCTGCATATCTTAAATTCTCAAGTTTGTTCAACATCAAGGGTCTTTCCCTAGGGTCAATGTCATTTCATTGACATAAAGTTTCGAGGATCCGAAACGAGGATCCACAGGCTGCGAGAACAAAGCGCAGTTGTCAGCTAGCGCAACCGGTTACCACCGAAGGGGCTGACCCACCTGCGGTGCAGGCCGCTCCGACGCGCAGGAGCCTGGTTGCAGGTCACCTGTACCTTGTATCTCTATGCTTTGGAAACTGGCGATGGGCTCCGCCACAGTCCCGGCTAGAGAATTCACGCCAGGTTCAATCTCATCGTGCAACGTGTGCGCGGCTGCCTCCGTCAGCGCCTCATCCATCACCTCGGTGATCCCGTCATTCTCAAACACGCTTCCCTTGGACAAGGCGGCTGTGTCTGCGCGTCGGAAAAATCACGCTCAAGGGTTGCGTCGGAGAATCGAACCTTTGAAGCTAAGATGTTATAAAGCTAGACATTTTAAATCGAACGGTGGGAACTGGTGCATGATACTTGCGTAACCTATTCGCAACTGGGCTGGAAACTCCGTTTACTGTCACCAGTCTTTACATCTAAGCATATCCGATGCTTCCAGGTACAAAAGGCGTTCCGGATACATAGCCACCTGCATACATAGCCACCTGCCACAGATCAATACCGGACCGTTAAAAGCGTACAAGAATTTTTAAGAGAGAAAAGTTGAGCTCATCAGCCCAATGTAAAATTAAGTGTCTGACAACCTGCGATGGACTGAAGCCATCGAAAATCTAAGCAATGCATTTGACCCCACTATCAGATATAGTCAGAAGGGCTATGTGAAGATGAGCAACAAAGAATACGGAGATCATTGCATGAAGCTTGGATACTATGCACCACCAGGGCAGCAGGGCATCCGATGTGGGGCGCAGCTGGATCTGGTCGTACTGCGCGCAGAAGTATGCATGGTTAATGAAGTACAACATCATGAAAAGCGATGAAAAGCGCAAAATGGGCGGCAAGAGTATCTACGTGGTGCATTCCTTCTTCCATCTGTGCACAAACCAAGCCGGATGGCCTAGTCCCTAGCGTCGGCTTGTGTTACCGGGAGGCAGAGTTCAAGCTTGGAGAAGGGAGGCTTCTGATCTGAAAAACGGGCACCCGATAAACGGCGAGTTGTTGTCAATCAGCAAGGGATCATACCGATTTCACGAACCATGACCACAATACCTGGTGGCTCAAAATTTCGCGCGAATTTATCTGTGTTGAGTTCATTTGGCACAATACGGAATACGTAGGTTCAGGAATACCCGACAAGCACCGCGGCAACGGCGACAGCTCTACTTGCGGTGCAGGGCTCGTGTCGGCATCCGCAAGGCGCACTCCGAGAACCTCCTGCTGCAGGGTGTCAGGAGGGGGGGGCTGGGTGGGAGACGTGGTCTGCGATTTGGGAGGAGGGGTAGGGGGGTTGCAGAAGACGGCAGCTCCGCAGTTGTCGCACGCAATGGGGTACAGGCAGTCCTCATCGTCAGGGTCACAGCGCGCCTGTAGGCCGTAAGTTCAACAGACCTACTCGGTGTGCCAATTGCATCTGTTGAATACAATAGATACATACACATGGCCATTCTGTTCTGATTCATTGAAAAACATGCAAGGCCGATTCCTAAACTTGTATGAAGTCAGCATGCCCATACTATGATAATGCAACGTACTCTTGGCCACGGATATCTTAAGCGCTAGACTGTACCAACAAGCCTGAGGAGAGAAATCTGGACTCTGATAGAGTGTTGTGAGAATCTTCTCAACAATAGCAGCACACACTCGCAAGAGTGGTGGTTCTCATTTGCCAGATTGAATCTGTGGCCTGTGCCAATAAATCCCCCCTTGACGTCACAAAACAAGATTCAACATGGCGAATGGATCGGTGGTGTGAGCGGTTGGGACAGGGCTGCTTTCCTAAATGTCAACCTCAAAAATACACAAGCAAATCAACGAACAAATTGGAACAAAATCAATCAAAGTGAAACCGAACAACAACTGATCTCCACATCACCGACAGCGCGTCTTAAAACCCAGCGCACAAGGGAATAAACAACGAAAACAATCCTACAGAATTCAAAGGGGAGCAACATGACTATGACTACACGTTATGCGCTATGAAGTGTGAGTCAAATAAACTCTGAGGGTTTTCCTGCGACACACATAAACAATGCTTTCTCTGAAGCTTAGTTTGCATGGGTTCCTGCCCAGTGGGTAGGGGTCACTCCAATACAAATGAAAGGAATTCGGAATGTAGCCTTATGCAGTTGTGGATCTTAGCGCCACTCAGTAAATACGGCTTTCTGCCCTTTGAGGAAGGGTCCTTTCTGTATTTATGTGTGGTATAAGATACCTGTGGGGCGCATCTTACAGGTTCTGTGCTTGGCATCTGCACGTATGTGAAAAGGCCCAGCGCACTTTCTCTTGGAGCGATATTGTGATGACCTGGATTTCAGTTGTGTTTTGAGCTAATGCAGCTTCCTACCCAGCGGGCACTGGTCACATCCGATTGCAGACGTGTAGAATACATATTCAATGTGGTGTTTTGCTTTAAACGTAGCTACAACCCTGCATCCGTTCGAAATGCAATGCCAGCGAAGAAAAACCAAAAACGCAACAGCACATCCACCCTTACGCATCCTAGGACTGCTTGTCCTCGATTGAGCGGCGAGCTGCATACCAAATGCAATAATTCACAAGGACATCCACCTTGTCGAAGAACATAACTGCCTCGCAATCAAATAGCCAGGGAGGAAAAGAGATCAGTGTCCGCACCAACAAGAACTACATCGCAATTAAAAAACACAACGCAATTGTCGGAACCAGGCAGATATCATGGCAGTGGATAGGCAATCGTTGTGGACCTTCAGATCACGGTGCCACCTCACCATTTTACATATGTGAAATTTAAGCATCAGTCGATGCAGGTACACCCATGCCCAGCTTACACCCAGGGCCTTTGGAGTCTGTACCCGGCTAGGTTATCCAACATGGACATGCTAAAGCATTGTCGATAACAACTGTTTACTTAAGAATGACGAGGCCCATGCTGTTCACAGGAAGCTGGGCTATCTGAGCGACAGCAAGCGCAATCTCGAGAACTTCAAAGGCATGAGTTCAAACATCATGGGGCACTGCTCTACCGCAGACGGTGAAATGGTTTTGGTGGCGACAGCTTGCGGACGCACTAGAAATGGCACCTCACCTCCTGCTTTGTGGTCCCGAATTTAACTTTTTTGCTCCTAAAACATGCACCGACATCCCAGGCACTGTGTGCCCAGACCGCGTACATGCTCCTCCTACCCCTTCACAGGCGGACACAGCAAGACGCTGTTAAATGGCTTACATCATAACAACACCAACCCAAGCACCGCCAGGAAGTTGTACAGGCACTTTAGAGTCGTGCGAAGTTGCATCAAACGTGCGTCCACAGCAATACCCACGCTACAGTGACCATATCATGCCTAGCTGATAGGGCGTCAGCTTGCGTTGCTTGGGTCCCGAGATGAATCATCCACATGGGGAGGTGTCCCTTGGTCAATGATACATAAAAAACGCTCACTATGGCCAGGGGGTCGTCTTGGTTTTGCGTGTGATTCCATCACTCTCATGATCTGTCATCATGCTAATCGATGGAACACTGGATATGCAGCAACATTGATATCACCGGAACGACTACTCCGACCTCGGCGGTTGTTGAAACTTGCGCCGGAATCACATTCGTCAGTTCTGGCACAATCACAGCAATAACTCCCATCCCCGCGCACCATCTCTGCCAACGCCTGCGCCATACTCTCCTCTAGCTTATGTCCAAACTGCACCACGTGCACGTCCACGCGGCGGGCGCGCAACGCTTTGGCCGCCTCCAGCATGTGCTCAGCACACTCCACTCCAATAGGAGAGCAAAGGAACACCACCGCCGCCTGACGCACTGGCTCGAAGTCTGCACGCACAACGACACTCTTCCCACTTGGCAGCACACGATGGATTTTGAAGTCCACCACTTGACCCATTGTTTCGCAAAACAAATGAATGCATCAAACACTCCTGGTTTGGTAGATTCCGATTTGAGTCTCCGGATATCCATCCACCGCAACAACTTCTTGAACAGAGTGCTCGTTTGTTAAGATTCACTGGCGCGTACGATTTCACACGCACACATGCGGCCACCAAAGGGCGCTCCGGGTTCTAGTAGACGCCCATTACGAAGCAGATGGGCAACAAGTGGGTGCTGTGTTCGTTGACAAAACAGAGCACAGTGTGTGGCATTCCGGACCCTTACCGAATATGGACACCGTGGATTTAGGAAAAACTGTAGAGCACGCTTTGGAAAAAGATCAGTTTGTTGATATCTGTTTGAGTAGCTGCCACATAGTCCACAATTAACCGACAATATATGCAGAGTACGGTGCGGGGTTGGTGATTTGTCTCCGAGCATCCCTACCACTGGGCAATCATCAATCGTCAATCAGGGCGCCCCCCAGCAGCACTTCTATTGAACCCCAGGTAAGTTGTTAGGGTTTTAGGAGTTTTCAGGTTTGTAGGGTTTTTTTTAGCAAGTCTGTGCCGAGTCAATGCTTCACGTCCTTGCATTGTGAGTGGAACATCCGAGGACACACAAACATGAGCCGTTGGCTCGAAGGCGAACAGAAAAAAAAAAAACATAGCGTCTTATCCCGCAAGTGTACCTGCGGAACCCTTGGTTTGTTGTTGGTCGGGCCTTGGAGGGCAAGGGGGGGTCTCTCGAAGCCGCTGATTTCGATGCGCGTCCGCCCGGAAGCACACTGTGTGGCCCGCCACGCCGCTGCTAGGGGGTTGCCTGGTCATGCCCAGCCCCATCGCACACCGCCGCATGGCCACGTGCGTGCTGGGCAGTCTGCACCCACCGCCACCGGCTCTTGTGCAATCAGTCAGTCCAGTTGTCGCGAATCAGTTCGATTCGAACGCCGGCTACAGAGTGCAGTCGTAGGTTTGGCTGCCACTATCATAGTAGTCGCCCAATCACTATCAAACCATCGGATATCATGGAAATTGGTTTAGGCGAGTATCATGATTTACTCGATACTCGAAGACGATCTCTCGGCCAGAATTTCGTTTTCAAAAGTCATTGGGATGAGCAATAGCGGTCCTACTCAATGACAACCAGCATTCAAAACATGGCACCACTCAAGCGCACAGGTGCACCTGTGCAATAACCGTTTGTTTTTGCCTCCATATATTACAGCATTTGTTTGAGAGGTTGGCATGATCACTCGCTGAGCAATAACAGCCCGCGCGCCGGCACAGCCGTTGAGCAGTTATGGGCCGGCGCTATAGCCACCCAGGTCAGATCTCGAATGCGTCATCCCC
>NHOP01001378.1:0-11026 GCA_018697155.1 Pyramimonas parkeae | reverse complement strand
AGGCGGCTGCGGCTCTTCTTAGGTCAAAGGTCGAGGAGGAGGGAGGGTGGCGGCAGGCGGGCGGGTGTTATCATATAGAGTATGAACAATGAATCGACAATCAGCACATTCGAGTGATGTTGCATTCCGACGCCACCACCCTACCCGTCTTCCACAAAGGAACCAAATGACGTAGGGATAACATGACGCAGCTTGATGCAAATGGACGATCAGGGGCATATCTATGGCAAGCAACCCAATGGACAACACACAATCCAAACATGTGGACAATGCACACAATGGGATAAATTTGAGCGCATGGTTCTGGAAAAGACATTGCATACATTATGACCAAGCCGTGATAGAAGATCAAACACAACTACTTCACAAGTCGAGATCAAAGCGAATGAAGATGCACTAAACCGATGTACAATCTAGCACTCTTGCTATCAAGGGGTGTGTCATAGATATGGAATAGTCTGTGAAAATATCAATCAATTATTTCATCAACAGCTAACGAAGGAAGAGTGTGGAACTAGACATGTTACGCATGGACATTGCAGAAGGCTGGAACACTATAGCGTAATACACTGCTTAGTGCAAAAGTTCATCTGACATCCAGAACCGGTGCTTTTCGTCGTGCGGCATGTCCTCCCGACCAAAGCGAGGACGCCGTTCGGATACCAGCTTGGATCATTTCCGCCGAATTTCCGGATCGATCACGCTTCTCTCATCCTCCGAAACTCCAAGAGTTTCTTACAATCAACGATACCATCCTCATTTTGACAACGCATGTGTTTCGTCTAATCGAAGACAACCATCTAGTCGAGGACCCCCATTGGTCCTCGCGAGGTTTGAGGCAATGGTTGTGAAAAGCATGTTTCCTGCATATGTCCTCAATCTCCTCAAAATAAGTGTACATGTTTGATGCGGTGACGTTCGCGGCGGTGCAATCGCAGGTTATGAAGCTGCTGACGAAAAGCGACGAGGCTGATGGGGACGGTGGTGCGGCATAATGTCATGTCATTCATTGCAACTTGTCATTTGTTCTAAAACAATTGTATACCATGCGACTGTTGTGGAAAACGATGTTCATCTCAGCGCTGAGATGTCTTACGTGCATATGATTTTTTTTCAGACGCTCGATTCTAGGACCTTTTCTTGGAGGCAAGATCAACAATCCTTCTCTGACGATATCGAATTCAAATTCAAAGGTGCATCACCGACAAAGTCCTCGTCAAATGTGATTATGGCATTGGTTGTTGCTCGCATATGAACGATAATCCGCTTACCATACGTTCTATATTTCTTATATCTATAGTTCCCGATCGTAGTAACGTTAGTTTACACAGCCGTTTTCGTTCACGGCTACATACTAGGATAGCGCCAAATTCGTACTCTGGTAACAGGAGCTCGTCAAACCTCGCTGGTATTGTCGCGGAACAACCGCCTCGGCGAGCGCTAGACATAGACTTAGCGCCCGTGGCCAATACCCAAATATAGTATACCCAAATATAGTTTTGGTGCATTATACCCAAAACCGCGTTGGAACCACCAGTATTCATGGTGGTCGTTGGGGCGGCTGGTATGATCACTCGCTATTCGATGATGACCCGCCAGCGAGCATGGCGGATTTGATTTGGTTATACCCACCTAATCAATCGCACGATGTACGTGTGGTTCAAAAGTTTTTTTTTGTTTGTTTTTTCTTTGCGTGTCTATAGTTTCAACGTAATTTTCAATATGTCGACTTGGACACGTCGGAGAAGCGCGTCATATACGCGTATGGGCACCATGTAGGGGATGAATCACAAACTCGGACAATTAACAACAACGACTTGATAATTTGTTTTTGACATTTCTGGTGTCTTGGACAACGCAGCGCGTTCGTGGAGGGACTGTCTCTTATGTGCGAGTGATCATGTGTACCGCCACCTCAGCAATTACCCGAGGTTTGCCGAACGCTATCGACAGCATTCGAGCCGGGCACCCGTACAAGCATGGCCATTCGGAAATGATGCTGCCTAGGGGGGCCTAGGACTCCTCGCCACCCGTGCCTTGCATCAACTCCACGGTTCCTTTCAACCCACCTGGCATGTGGTTGTGACGTCAACACGCACGTAGCCTCACACGCACCTCACCGATGTATCCATTTCTCATTTAACAGTTCGTGAAGAACCAGCGCATGAGCCATTATCGTTTCAGGGACACCCATCCCTCTCTGCTGCTCTTCTAACGCAGTAGAACCACCGTGAACAGTCGTTAGCGTGAACTTGGAAACCACGGTTGCGTTGAATGGATGCGCCTCGTGACGAGTTTCTAGAGCTCCCAGATAGACTGCCTTTACTGCCGCTTCGCAATAAAGTGTTGTTGCCTCACTCAGTAATTCGTGTATCGCTATCAAGTCCGGAAGGGTGCGTAAAATTGTAGACGTGGTGTAATGCTGAGAGCTCAAGCAATAAAGTTGACGCAAGCGAGCTGTCGTGCCTGTGCTTTGCCGGTCAAGTGTTGAAGTTGTTTTTGTCCCAGATCACCAGCCTTTCTTGTTATGATTATTACTCACGAAACCAGAACCCTTAGATATGTAGATGTTGTGTTACTAATGGAAGACAGCAGCAGAGTGCAATTCGATCTAGGTGATACTATACTTTTGAGAACACACTGCATGCTTGCGGTCCTCGTGGTGGCGATCCTTGTGGATACTGTCATCGGTGTTGCTGCACCTTTAAGTTCCGGATTTTGATGAGAGTCGATATGTAGCCCCATTGTAGACAATACATTGATCCATGCAATGCCCGGCAGCTTAAGCGGATGTTGGTATTGATAAATCATATTGCTGTTGGTAATCCACACAAAGGGTTGGTGAACAAAATACAGGGATCTAGGAAGCAGCTGAGCACAGGCTTAATGTGTCTATTCCTGGACTTTGAAATGTTATCGGAGTTTACGTCTGCAGAAAGTACCTGAATAATAGACATAAAAGATCATCGAAAAGGCCGATGAAATTTCGGTCATAATCATTATGCTCATCAGTAGCAACATGTTGCAACTGTTGTACCTCAAATCACACTATCATAGATCCTGCACTAGGTTGTGCAAATGATCTTCAAGCACGGCACAGGAAGCGTTCAAACTCGAATACAGAGCTAACGCATCGTGAGCATGATTACTTGAAAAACACGGTTGTTTCACATGCATATGCACAGACCAGCAGACTGTCGTGACGGGAAATCGAGACACATTATCCTGGACCTATGATTTACACTTTTCCAACCTGGTCTATGGGATTTCACTTTTTCTATGGGCAGTTCTGAAATTATGTACGCAACTCAGGCAACATGGTTTACCACCCAGAAGCGAGGGAAGTGTCCCTATGTGCATGTTAGCTGGAAAAAGGACTCTTTCCAAACATATACACTTGTTCGATGGCAGCGAGCGACACCGCAAAGGAGTCATGCTAAGCTTGAAGAATTCCCTCTGCATTGCGGGCTAACCGTTAAAGTGGACGACATGGAGGGAGGGATTTCCGGGGTATATTTTATTGTTGATTTCTGCGAAGTCCTTTTGACGCTGTACATAAACCCGCGAACATGCTCAGGCTATCCAACTGATGCGCTTCGAGAGAGTCCTTCGGAATCTGGGTTGTTGGCACCAACGCCCAGATTTCGAGAGGCATGCCTCTAGGACATGAGTTTTGATGTTACATCGAGAGGCAGCTTATCCCTGAGTTTGTGGGATCTACGGATGTTGCAGTTCTATCAATTGTGTGTAACATCGTCTTCACACTGGTTGTGAATGTAGTCTAGCATTTTCTGCTTCATGGGGACAGGATCATGGAGGCATGCAGTCTCCAACATCTGACTGTGGTGCTATATGTGTCAATCGACGTATTTCCTGTTGCTCAAGCTTGCATGACAGTGTCCTCGCGGGAACTTTGTTAGTAAATCCTGCGGGAAGCGCCTCACAGGATCTGTGAAGTACGTGCACACGTATGCGGTGTATGCGGTAGACGTTTGCTTTTCTTTAGATGGATGGTTTGAGATTGCGGAACTCAGCCGCGGGGGATTGTGATGTGTTCTCCCCGGTAGGGGTCACATCCCAGTGCATACTCTCTCCGTCATGTCCCTTTCACTGTTTTGTGGTGGAAGATGCCCTGATATCCGTTGAATGTTTTCGTGGTGCTTTCCGTAACACATGGGTTTTTGCACTTTGAGACATCGGTGGAAACCAGTGGGTTTGTTGAGTGGAGGGTATTCAAACTCTTGAATATCGCGTAGCGGGGTGTGCCGCAGCATTGCTCTGGTGGAGCAGAACCTCGGGCCTGGGCGGACAAACGTCATCGGCGTGGTGCCCGTGAAGGTGAGCCATCAGGCAACAAACATTCAACGTTTGCCATTCACAGATTGTTCGTGAGTTCAGGACGACGCACTCGTGACATTGTGCCAGCTTGTGCGCCAGTATCTTTGGCCCGTCCTTTCGCTGTAGCGTGCAACTGATTTTGTTTATGTGATCCGGCTTGAGCCTTGTCTGAGCTCGCGGGCATGACCATATCTGGTAGCACAGTGCCAATCAAAGTGAGGCGCGTGAATTTGGTATTTGAAAAGACTGTACTCCACACATGGTACAGTTTGCGATGCATGAAGACTACCATGCTCTGAGATTGTATTAATTGTTTTGAATGTATTGTGAGTCATGGATGAATCCAACACAAAAGAAGCATCGCTGAACAGATGTGCATGCATGTAAGGTTTCATCAAGAAAGAGTCTCGGGGTGCAGCAAAATGCCTTCAAATGTATAGCTTGGCACGTAGGCGGGCTTGCATGCAGCGCACGAGGGTGGTGGACTGTAGGGCGTCGTGGTGTACTCCTTCTGTGTGTGTACCCCGGGCAGAGCTCATGTGCCGCTGGGAGACAATGTCATGAGACGCACGGTGTATCTCGATCAAGGACACTTTGACCTCCAGAGACGGAGTGTGCGCTTTCACATGTCGAAACGGCGCCATTGATGGTGGCTTAGAACTCTCGCGCGTGTGGTGCCTGCGCGTTTGCGAGTATCTGTAAGCTTCTTCACATCTGTCCACATTCGCGATTGGCACGAGGCACCTTGCTGTTGTTGCAGGAGCCGGAGGACGACGCGTCCGGCGCGGACTCTGGCGTCCCCACCCCCAGCCTGCAGTTTGGAGCAGCGGACGTGGCAGACACTTTGCCCTCGCTGCACGCTTGTGGAGTGGCTGCAAGCGTGATCAACATTGGGCGTGCGGAGGTAAGCCCTGGGACTTTGCTATGGTGGCGACGGGGTAGGAATAGTGGCTTGCGCTAGGTCGCCACTGGCATGACTAGAAGGCTGTTGCGCGCGCACCCAAGAGTTCCACGTCATGTTGTTTACGCGCACTTTCAAGCGTCCATGCTGGTACTCAGAGCAGCCAGACACTGATGAGTATGGTTGATATTGCAGCCACCTCGAGTGCGTGAAGTGCTCTGGGTGCACTTTTTCTTTTCTTGGGGGCTGCACGTGGCGGAGCTGAGTTGCTGGTGATCACAGCAGATGTTGTCGTCGTCGTCGTACGCCTGGGCGTTGTCATGCTACAGGCATAACACGGTCCATGGATGAAGCGCTGTTGCACACACTTTAACCGACGGGCTGCGTTGCTGTGTTGGGGTTGCTGTGTTGGGGTTGCTGTGGGCGTGGGAGCAGGCTCCCCGGCGCGTGTACACTCTGCTGCTGGAGGGCCGGTGCCGCTTTTCTGTAGCGTCAATAGTCGAGCACAAGCCGTTCTTGCACGCCCGTGTCGCGAGTGTGAGCCCCGCCCACACTCCTGGCCCAACTTGATTCAAAGGGACCTAATACAAGGATGATGTCTCTTCAAGCGCTGTGTCCCCAAACCATAACCATAGGCTCCTTGGCTTTTGGCCGTGACTGTACTTTGCTTGGAGGGGGGAAACTTCGAGCTGGACCCGTGCAAGCATTGCAGAGACCATTCACTGTCAGATATCGCCTACTAGTCGGGATACTTGGATGTTGTCTGTGCTCTCTCCAAGGAATGCTGAGAAAGATAACATGTCGCAAATCATTGTCGGTTGCTCGTCGGATTTGAAAATGACCCTCGGAGTGTGTTGCGCAGATGGATCTCCCGCGCTCGGAGGTGGCTAGCTTGAACCAAGACGGAGAGTTCGCCGAGCTGTCAGCTAAGTTCCAAGTGCGTTACTACGCTGCCCCAATTCTCAAAGAGCAGGATGTGTGCACTTAGAACTCATGGAGCACGGTCGACGTCGCCCGCGTTCTACCGCAATCACGACAGCAGGCGGTGAACGGAGGGGGTGCTTTGGAGTGCAGGAGGCGGTGCTCAAGCTGATCGAGCTGGTGGAGCCTGGCTTGGAGGCGCGCACTGGCAAGGCGGGGGACGTGTCCGCCGCGACGCGACTCAGAGCCTTGCTGCAGCGGGCGCCCGCGCACCTCCTGGCGGACGTGTTCAGCGCCTCCTTCCTGCCCGTGCTCAGCCGCGCGCAACAGCTGCAGGTGAGCAGGCTGCCCTGCCTTCACGCTTCGTTTGCTCATCTGCCTTCTACATTGGTGTTGGACTTGCGGAGGTCAGCAACCTCCGCTACGCTGCGAACCTCCGCTGCGCTGCATTGATAACGTTACCTTGGGGTGATGGGTGGGGTGGGAACTGTTGTGTGTGTCGCGTTTAGCTCCTGTACGTTGCATGCCCCAAGCAGCGACTGCGCATGGCGGTGGAGCTCATCCACGAGCACTTGGATCAGTACCGCAGCCATGCTGTGGCAAGCGACATATCCAAAAAAGTCGGCGACTCCATCTCAAAGTCCCAGCGCGAATTCTTGTTGCGGCAACAGCTCAAAGCCATCAAGTGAGATACCCAACTGCTGATTGTACCAATGCGTGCATGCATGCACCCTCAGCCACAATGCAATCAGTAATGAACCAGCATATGCATGGTGATATTTCAGGGCGCAGCCTGCAGGATCATTGTATTGCAGCTGTTGATATGTGATAGGCTTGGTGCGCTGTTCCTTAGAGTGATATTGCCAGGTTACGGAATTCAAGTATGTGATCGCTTGATGTGGCTTCCCGCCCTGCTGGTAGGGGACATGTCCCAGTATGTAAGTACATGGCGATGCTTTCGACGATGGGTACGGTCACTTTCCGACCGAGTATTCGTATGATCGCCAGCCAGAGTGCCCATTAGCTGAGGTAATCCCTGCTTATGTCCGTGTTTGAGAAGGACGCAGGACATTTCGTGAAATAATTTGAGGCCTCACAAAGTAGCCCACTTGATGTGCACATGCCGCATCATCCCCTCCAGCTGCTCCTGCAGGCACCTCATCTCGTCTGAAAAACTGCGAAATATGTCCGCAACGGCCATGACATTCGACTGGGCCGCGCCCGTGTGTGGCAGGGAGGAGCTGGGGGAGGGCGAGGACAAGATGGAGGAGGACGACCTGGGCAGCCTGAAGAAGCGCTTACTTGACGCGCAGCTGCCAGAGGAGGCGGCTGCGGTAGCGGAGAGGGAGCTAAAAAAGTTGCGAAGGATGTCCGAGCAGCAGCCAGGGTACAGCAGCGTGCGGGAGCACCTGGAGTGGATGGCGGACCTGCCATGGAGCAGGGAGACCCCCCCCGAGCCGGAGGAGGGCGGGCCGGGCGGGCGCCTGCTCCGCGCGCGGGAAGTGCTGGACAAGGCTCACCACGGCCTGCACAAGGTGACGAGGGCGTCCACAGGGTGTCAACAACTAGGAGAAACTCGAACCGCGGCCTGGGCCAGAGGTGTGGTTGGTTGCGAGCGCAGTTCCCGCCTCTCGTTTCTCCTTGTTTCCGGGCCCCGACGGCTGCCTTGTGTCCAATCGGGCTGCAGGCCAAGGCGCGCGTGGTGGAGTACCTGGCGGTGCAGCAGCTGCGGCGGGAGGGCAGGCCGCCCGTGCTCTGCTTCGCGGGCCCCCCAGGAGTCGGCAAAACCAGCTTGGTGCGCATGGATGCTGGGGGACGAGCACAACAACGATGCAACCAGCATCACGGCAATATGAAGATGTGTCTTTCCTCTCGCCTGAGTGACCATCTGCGTTTATGTGCTTTGCGCTGCACGCGCGACCAAGTTGGAGGAGGCCCTCGCGCTTGTTGTTCAGTGAATTATTGGTTCAGTCTCGTGGCCGGATTGGTTGCGCCAGATTGCGACTTATTTCGCGATATTTATTAAGAGGTTCGCCGTTTTTGACTATTATACTGACAAGCATGATTATGATTTTCAATGATTTATCCTATTTGTGGTTGTTGAGCACGTACACGCGGTGGGCGTGTGTGCGTCGGGGCATCAGGCCAGGTCCGTGGCGGAGGTGTTGGGGCGCCCATTCCAGCGCATCTCCCTGGGTGGCGTGCGCGATGAGGTGTGCACTGCAATGTTGACTTCGACGATAGCATTCACCTTGCAAGGATGCTTTGCCTGTTGTTCTATGTGTGCGTGCCCTCTTGAATGAATGTTTGTGCCTCGGGTGAAGGACGGGAGCAAGGTCTGGAGTTGACCCCTTCATCCGCTGCAGGCGTTGTGGGCTCATGAGCACCGCACTCCTAGATGCAAGCATATTTTGGATAGATAATGGTCATTGGGCACGGAAACAATGTTCCTTGAAGTGTTTTCCTTTTCATTTGTGAGGGTGTTCATGACCTTGTGTGGACGACCAGGAAAATGGCCGGATGCCGTCCACAGCAATTTGTCCATTAGAGCATACAATGTATCGATTACAGTACAATTTAAGAGCATGGTGCAATAATCAAGCCCCTGCCCAAGGCAAGGCATGGTCCAGCCCACCGACGAATGAATGATTACGAGCTGCACCTCCCTGCGACCACTCTGCTTGAGAGGCTTGTTGCGTGACGCGGAATCTCATCTTTCTAATGAAGCAAATTGACGAGATATTGAAAAAGACAATATCATGATAGCATGATATAACATATTGACCAGCACACACATCATTGAACACACAACTTCACAGACACTCGGTGGGGACAAGGGTACTTGCGCAGGCGGACATCCGCGGCCACCGGCGCACGTACGTGGGCTCCATGCCCGGGCGCATCGTGCAGGGCCTGAAGAGGGCTGGGGTGAGAGATGCTGTGTTTCTGTTGGACGAGATTGACAAGGTGGGCGGCGGGGACGCGCGAGGGGACCCCTCCGCGGCCTTGCTGGAGGTGCTGGACCCAGAGCAGAACCACGGCTTCGTGGATCACTACCTCCACGTCCCTTTCAACCTCTCGCGCGCTGTCTTCCTGGCCACTGCCAACGATCTGCGCGGGGTGCCGCCGCCGCTGCTGGATCGCATGGAGGTAAGAGAAGAACCCAATCATTCCATCCACAAGTAGCGCAAAGCCCTAGGGAGGGGCTTGTTGGGATGATGGCAAGCTTCGAGTATACTCTAGATAGCGGCGCCGCCGTTACAGGTTCTATGTGGTAGTTGTGTTGATTCCCAATTCACATGGTTGTGTTCTTCAAGAAAACGATTTCATTGAGCCAGTGCTTGGTCCTTGCCTTGTGTCGGTGCTTGGCAGGTGATCCACATAGGCGGCTACACACATGAAGAGAAGCTGCACATAGCTGTCAGCCACATCGTTCCTCGGCAGCTCAAGGATCATGGTGGGAACATCCTCACACCCTAGTGAAGCCTGTCTTCAGACAGGTTTAGTGAACCACTGATCTTTTTGAACGGCCGGGGTCTATGCTGCGAAGAAGTGCTGTTGGATTGATTGATGTTTAGGTAATCATGAAATCTGCACCACCGCACCCAACGAATGAAGACGACCTCGCAAAGGATCGATTCGGGCTCATGGAGCATGATCTTGGCCCACCCTAGCACGGCGTTTAAGGGAGGTGTTACATGTGTATGATGCTAGTTCTGCTATTGAATGTTTTACGTTTAAGCGTTGCGCGAACACTGCAGGATTAACACTGGACCAGTTGCAATTCACCGAGGACGTCTTGAACTACATAATTCAGGGCTACACCCGTGAGGTACAGACTCGGTTTTTTTATCTGCGTTTCACATTTTCCGGTATCGCTCCGTTGGGATGCCTGTGCCCCTCCATTGCAGGAATCTGCCCATATGTGCTCGTCAAGCTGCATAGAATCAGCTTCCTGACCACATCGGCGCATTGTTTACGCGTTTGGCACTGACTCATTGTTGCACTCACTGATGGGGCTGAGCCACCAGGCAGGCGTGAGGGGCTTGGAACGCAATGTAGCGGCGATATGCAGGGCGGCAGCGGTGCACGTGGCGGCCGAGCCCGACACCAACAGCCCAGCCGTCTTCCCCATTCGGTGGGCTTGCTGACGCGTGTCCCACTTTGCGCAGTAGCGACAACACACGACAACACACGTGGGTGCACGAGAGGAACATCGGAATGTGTTTGTCAACCATATGACCAAAACCAAAGTGTTTGTGATCTGACAAGCTTCTCTTCTGGAGCTGATTTGATCGAGACCAAGATGCTGCGAGCGCTGTCGGCACAGAACGTTGTTTGAGGTTGCCAAATGACTACCTAGCCAATCCCAGGTCTCTTATCTTGGAGGTCCGAATTGATCTGAAAATGCTTTCTGTGTTTCATGTAAAAATGGCACACCACTTGCTTCTCACCATCTGTGGTTTGTATTTCTTGCAGCTCTACTTCTGCATTTCTCTCCTCGCACATGACCCTGAAGGTTTGTGGTGTGCCCGGGTGGTGGTGCTGCATGTATGCAGACCAGACGAACAAATGATTGAGAAGGTGCTTGGACCGGTGCGCTTCCTAGGTACAGACGTGGCAGACCGCATCGACACTCCGGGTGAGTGCCCCTGGATCAAACTAACGTCATATTTGGGGTTGCCAAATTGCAAGTGTATGTGTAAATGTCAGTGTAAATGTAAGTGTTTATTCAATTCTAGCTTTGTTGCAGGAACAGGATATAGTGTCATGGTTTGTGTGTTGGGGTCTAGCTCGCAGCATTCCTTCTGCTTGCACATGAAGATAGTATTTACTTTTGTGCTTTCAAGTATTCACCTGGAGTTG
>NHOP01001377.1:0-11034 GCA_018697155.1 Pyramimonas parkeae | reverse complement strand
AAAACTTTGGAATCACCAGTATTCATGGTGATTGTTTAGGCGGTTGGGATGATCACTCGGTAATCGAAGATGACCCCCCAGCCAGCATGGCGTATTATATTGTAAAATCATCAGCCCGTTGTAGTAAGGTTTAAGTGCCCAGGGCACTTGGGGACGATACAACGATGGGAAGGGTCGATTTATATGGCTGCAGACAACTAAGTGCAGACAGCTCCATGGGTTTAAGCGCGCCTGTGACGAGCTGGCGGATTCAGTCCAGCCTAACAGGCACAGGGGAGAGAGATGAACTGGAAAAAGAACATCGTCAGCGCCTCCCTAGGCTATTTATGCATGGGCGGATCCAATTTCGGGTGCCTGGCCATCGCTCCCATATTAAGGAGGGTTGCATCCGCTTCAATGAGGGGCGAGCGAGCAAATGCGCTCAACTTCTTTTCTATACTGTGACCCAAAACAACATCCTCAAGCACACGTGCTTGGGAGACGCCACCCTAAACTCTTGGGCATGGACCACAGCAGTGTCTAACCCAACATGAGTAGCGTTGACAAGGCTATAGTATTCCTATATAGTATCGTTATCATCGTTTGCGCATTTACGCCGGCGTTCTCCATTTGGAAAGCTTGAGCACATCCACAATCCTAAGAAACGAATCTCGAACTCAACAGGACGATAATCAGCCCTCTGAGCCACACGGCAGGACGGTATCACACACACACTGTATCTCCCATGTTCGCCGCTCATCAACATCCTTTAAAGCACGAGCCATACGCTCGCGTGAGGCACGTATGGGCGTCCGCCACACACTCCCGCGAACCAAGCACCTTCTGCAGAATATGCCTCCATTCGAAACGCGGGGCCCGCACCGGTAGGCCCCGGCGTAAAATCTGGCGCCGATTCCAAACTGGATGGGCGTGGTGAGCAGCGCGCAGAGCACCCACGACAGCGGCAGGCGGACGCCCTCGCCTTTGTAAGTGGGGTCGCAGTCCATCATGAGTGGCTTCTTCAATTCGGGAATGTGCATGAACACCATCATGATGAGGAATACAGGCAGGGCCAGCGCAAACGAGACCAAAAACGCCGCGCGAATGGCTTGCAGCTCCCGCTCCTTGGCCCGTCTGCGGGGGTAGGGGGCGTACGGCGACTCTGAAATATGCGTATAAAGGAAACATACATGGATGCATATACACGTGATGTTGAAAAATCCATGAAAATCTATAGAGAATATCGATGAATATCCATTATTTTCTTACAAAAACAAAAACATAAACCAAAACCCCCTTAAAAAACCCCCCCTAAAAGAGAGAACAAATCAAATCGAACAAAGAACCCATCAAACAAATGAGCCAAACACCCCCCCAAAAAAATCAAGAAACAAAATACAACAACGCAAAACACAACAAACACAAAAAACAAGACAATACAACACCCAAAAACGAAACCAGCCCCTCCTCCCAAAGCAAGAAAACAGATAAGCAGAATTTGAGCGAAGTTGCGCGCAAGGGGCTTCTATGAAATTGGCGAACGGGGACTCACAAAACATGTATACAATGACTCGTTGCTTAGTTGACTCTCCGTGTAGGCTTTCTAAACTCAACCGGCATCGGCAGCTCAAAAGTCTTCATGTTCACGTTTCTTGCGACAAATATGAGGCTACTTCTTCATTACTGGAATCCATTTGGTGAACATATTTTTTGTGTCTTGTTTGGTGGGTGATACACCATGTTCTCTGAAGCCTTAAAATCACCCTTTCATATCTTTGTAGCAAGAGCTGAATCAGGCTAAACGTGATTTTAAAAGCTTTTGCGGTTCAAACACAGAGTGTTGTATCCAAGGAGACTACCCACTCTTCGCTTTTCTCTGTGACGAGGTAAATTCTTGCAAGTTCTGGATACACCGGGCCAGTGTTTCAGGAACAGGCGTAATAACAACAACCTGCTTGGCTGCACCGCATATTGACGCACCGAGGAGTCTCATTAACGGAGAGCCTTGTTTTTTGATTGCAGGGCCATTCCGAACTTGAGGATAGTCTCGATTGTTGGTAGTCAAGCCTCACTTGACCAAAGAGAATTCGCCACAGAAGTCAATAACTGGTTTCATTGCAAGCTTATGCCTTGAAAATCAGACTTGCAACACTGGATACAGCCGCCAAACTACAACAAAGCCTATCTTTATCTGCGTTTCCTCCAAGACCCCAGGGCAGAATTTGCCACGGGCTGATGCTTTGAAAATCGGACTTGCACCACTGGATAGAGCCAAACTACAATCAAGACTATGTACCTCCTAGTATCTCTCCAGGAGCACCTGGACATGTTCTGAATCACATATAGTATTTTGCGTGCGCGCAACTCACTTGGTTTCGCTGGCGGGGTCTTCCTTGGAACGCCAGAGCTCGGCGGCATAGCCCAGCTCCAGGATGAGCTCCATCACATCCCTAGGCCCAATACGCTGCGAGTCGTATTTGACAGAAACTTTCTCCAGCACCTGGTCCACGCTCACGCTGCCAAGGAAAAAGACGCGCAATACAGCCTGAGTGTCTCAAGCATCGCATTAACGTTAAGACGCATCAAGACATAGGTTGTGAGCACGGCTTTGCAAAGTACTTGGGAGATGCGCCACATTTGTTTAAACTGGAGGTGCAAAGATCGAGGGGCTAAAACACCTCATCGGGAAAGATGTGTTTGATCGTTTCTGATGAGAATGACAAAATACGTCCCCCTTAGATCATTTGACATGCAACGAACCTAATGCACAGGCATTTAAGGTGAACTTGTGAACCGTTGATTCGAGTAATTCCCCTCCGACCGCCCCCACAATCCCCCCGCTTCCGCTTTGACAAAGCGTCTTGCGGTAGGGTGCCGGCCTCATGGCCAGCATCATCGCCACACCTTCCCTCACACTACCACAGCACTGGAGAACATCACTCGACAACAACATTTACCACGACCAGACCATGTGGAGGCACCGCACAAGCCACTGCAGTGCCTGCCTGGCCAATCTGATTCTCCCGAAAGTGTCCAGCTTCGGATGTCACCTTCCTTGAAAGCCGACTCACCATTGCACAACAATGTTTCTATCAACAGTTTTCCAAAATCACACCAGGTATTACCAAAAAAACAGGTTCACGTAGCAGACATCGACCAGCTTGCCAGCCGTGCCCAACACTTCCAGTCTTCAACGGCTACTCGTCGAGGCTGCGTCCCTTGTTGTGTGCGTGCGACCTTTCACAATACAACCAACTTCACAAACCAATAGTATAATTCTACAGTGCCCCATCTGAAGGCTATGACGACTACGAGACGTTCAAAGACGGCCTTTCGGCAGCAAGCTCATCAACAACACTCTACGTCGAACCCAGCGTTACAACCAAACTTTCAACCTAATCAAGACTGACAAGGACTATGACGAACACGAACCCCCCAACAACAACATCTCGGTTGACTTCAGTGATCGTTGACGCTGAATTTCAAGCACAAAAGACATTGACATAATCGCAGATAACGACTGGTTGGCCTAATCCAGCAGCATTCTCAACATTCGCTGACGTTAACCCGGAACTACGACCACATTTACAATTCCACCTGATGGGTTAGGATAGAAATTTCTACGACGACATGCAAGCTGTTATCACCACACTTATAAATGGACATGCGACGCCATGTCTGCCAGTTTCCAGCGAATCTTTCCAAGATTACTTGTCGAGGTAAACATCATCTGCACGGACTGGCCATCACGACAGAAATTTTCTTACAACAACAAATTAGAATAACTACAACTACGAGACATACGATGACATTTCAGCGTTTGCAGCTTTGCTTGACGACTGGCTGCATAGCTGAACATAGTCTGCACAAGACGTCAAGACCTCTTCACGAGCACTACCGAAGAGCCACAACGAGCTGGTGGATGTGTAGAAAGACTGATACATAGCATCAATAGTGAAGTTGGGATTGGATTGAGATTTGAGCTTAGGTAAGGGATGAAGTAGGTACTGTCTCGGTTTTTTACACCTCCAGGTGTGATTGTATCCTGCCTTGCGACAAGTAAGGGCAACGCCAGTGGCTGGGGTCAAACCCCGAAACAAACCTCCGTATGTGTGAGGGTTTACTATAATATCATCATCAATACAATATCATCATGATTATCATTATCATTATTTGTGTGCGCTCTTCAGTTGACATGGCTTCCTACCCAGTATGAAAATCGTCGTTTATGAGTTTATTTGTATGGAATATCTTGACATGTGTAAAGGGACATGACCTTGTCTTTCCCTGAGATGGGTGGGTAGCTATATCTAATGAGGCGCGCAGTAAATTCGACCGCACCACAAGGGCACCTTCAGGACACGCGAATCAATGCCAATGACGTATCTTAAAATCCATGGCGAACACTTCTTTTCACGCCAAACAATATAGCCTGCGTACATCCACATGACCGCAAACACGGTAGTTTATTCAATTGCACTGAGTGGCCGGTACGCAAGCGCGTGAGTTTATCATATCCCTGATAAGAGTTGGTGCGCGTGGAAGTATGCATGACTGAAGGCCTGCATCCTGTTGTACAGAAGAAAAGCTATATGCTTGATGTTTGAACGCATACCCTATGCAAATGGTCTCCAAAAACAAAGGAGAAGGTACAGACATTTTGACAGTGCGCCGACTCCACTAGAATTTTCGGGCCGGCTGTTAGGTGGCAAAAGGGCCGGCATTCCCACCTTTGGATGCCCTTTACTGCAAGAAGGGCACGCTCGATGCGGCGGGGGGAGGCGGCGCACACCATACCGCCCAGGCGGTAGCTCACTGCCCCCGCCTCCGACTGGATGCCACAGATGTAACACCCCCAAAACACGCTCACCAGTCTCAGCGGACGCGACAACCCCTCCAAACAAAGGGGCTAGTAAGCAGCAAAAGATAGAAAATTGCGCAGAATGAGTAGCCTTTGTACTTGTTCATCTTTTGAAGTTGTGGAACTGGGGAGTTGAGGCAGCAGGCATGGATACGAAACCAGTGCGTTCGGGTCCACACCTAATGCAAATACATGAGAGCGCAAAGATCAGCGAGCTATTTCAAACGCAATGGTGATGAACATCTCCTTGCAATCTGTGCTTTGTGTTCATTCGAACCGGTAGATGTTTGTCATGTCATCTAGCGCAGCGTTGGAATTTGGCGCGCAGTTCAGTTGACAGGGCTTCCCATCATCAGGGTCAAGGCCATGTCATCTGTGTGATTATTTGATGTGGCTTCCTGCCCAGCCGGTAGGGCTCATATCCCATTTTGCAAAGGTACATGAGCAGGGCATCACAGGAATAGTCTGAAGTGATTGCGCGCCCAGATGAAATAACCGATGTACCTTTTACTCAACAGGACAATTAGTTGTGGGGAAGCAAGCTGTGCTCGTTGATACATCGTGGCTGATTCTTTCGGCACAAATGCATTCGAGCCAATTGGCACGCAGAATCTAAGATAATGAACACAACGCTCTTAACCTCAAAATGTGAATAAGGTTTGCCCAGATCAGCAGGCTGTTCCGATAAGGATGAACAGATTTGTTCCCTTCGAATCATACATTGTGTGTTTTAACCCGATCCTTGGGTTTTGTTGATCACCTTGTACAGCAGCAGAGTTTAGCACGCGTTTTAGTTGACACAGCTCCTTGGGTAACGGTCGTGTCCAGATGCATTCATCAACACTTGTACTTAGGTGTGTTACGAATCAGAAGGGTCAGAACGAATTAAACGAGGTATCAACCCTTTTTCTTCGTGTGCAGCGTCCGCACACTTGGCATGTGAGGATCCTTGCTGGGGTTGTGATTGATCCTTGAAACGGGACGGCGTCACTCTGGATGCCGTCATCCTCAAAACCTGAACCCTAAACACTAAACCCTGACCCGCGCGCACTTGCTCCAGAAGCTTGCAACCGAACCCCAGCTCCTCCACCGCCGTTGCCGCCCTAGCCTTGACCGCGTCCAGGTCAATGTTTTCTTCCTCTTTGAACGTCACCACTGCCTTCTCTGCCAACAAGTTTACCACCGCGCGCTCGACGTACGGGAGGGCGTTCAGATGGCTCTGGATCTTGCTGGAGCACGATGCGCATGACATCCCGCTCACAGACATGTTCACCTGCAGGGACAACATTGAGTCCCCGAAAGGTTTCCAAAAAGAATCGGTTTCAAGCCGAACTCCTCTACTTTGTGACGCAATCAGTCCCATGAAAAAGTCAAAGACGCTCCATGATGTGCGAGAATCAAGCAAGGTTACGAGTTGGTATTCGTACAGGATACTGGTGTGAACGCAGGATTCATGCAGAGGAGGAGATAGGCGCCAAAAATTAGGAAGAGAGTGCGATTTCGGTAACCAACAATCTTTGTTGTGGTTTCAACTGATGGACAGTGGATTCGGTCTGGCACACAAAGCAATGCTATCTAAAGACACAAATCGATGGCGTCATCAAGCCTCTGAGACAGCCGCTGGTGCCTGAACTTCATATCATGGAGCTTGGACCCAAGAGCATGGCGAGATGTGGCACCAATGGCAATGAAACCCCTCTGTCTTGCACACGGCTGCAAAATGCTGCTGTGAATTAGCTCACCCAGTGATTCAAGCATGTTCATCACATTTGAATAATTGGATATGACCCCAACCGGCTGGGCATGAAGTTACATCAATGGGGCGGAATTCCACAACCAGACAACATCACTCCAACGAACTGTGCGCCAAGCCTTCCCGAACGTCTACAGAGGCTGCCCTCTGAATAAACCATCTATGTGACCCATCTCATCCCCAGACCCTCAGTTCGTATTACACCGACAAAACCAGTCTGCGGATATGCTATCATTTTGCACAAACCCATCATCACGTGCATACAACCCACCCTGTACATTGCATGCACCCTAAAAATGAATCAGAAAAAAAAAAACAACAATAACAACAACAAGAACGTGAACAACAACAACAATTATCTTGGCGCCTACGTCGATCCTTCATCCTCAGGAGCTCCGAGTCCTGGGAACAGACAATCGTCGCATTCAGACAACTGGCGAACAACAAATAGCTCCGCTGGTTGTCGTTGTCTCGTCCCAATGTAAACAAACATGCTCCAATACCTGCGCAAAGGGCTTGTCCAAATATTCCGCAGAGGAGGCCTCCGAGGTGGGGATGACTGGTTCATCGTGCAGAATGCCGTAGCCCAGCCGGCGGACGCGCTCCTCCACTGATGCTCTTGACATTGTGCCGTACACCTGCACGTTTCAGATCCTTATTGCGTGCAACTTGCTTTCGAATTCTCACAACGGACAATTCGCTGGGTTAAGAAACATTCACGATCCCCAACGGTCCTGGGATCAATCACAAGTTTGGTGTATTTCTTCCTGGCAAGGGGATATGTTCCTAGCTGGCCAACGGGGGTAAAACTGTTGAGCCACCGCATTGCGGTGAAGTTTGCTCAGACGGCTTGTATAATCACTGCGCTAATCCATGAGGACCCGCTGTGCTAGCACAACCTTTGGTATATTCTCGTCCGAGGCTGCAGCAATCATGAAGATTGTTTGGTATAGTTACGCCGATGAAAGATGACGAGCCGAGCCATTTTGGCCCCTGATAACTCATCGGCATAGGCAGCACTCACTGTGCCGGGATTGGAACCCGGTCTTGCCGCAAAAGCAAGCCCACGCCCTACCAACAAGGCTTCCCGACATTGTCTATCACCCGACATGTACACCTGACATGCGTGTACAAAAAGCATCCACATCAATTGACGAAAACAACAACTAGCGAGACTGCTAGCTTTGTAAATAGTTGGACTGTTTGATGCCCACAAAGCCTTGGCTCTTGGCTGCTTCCTACATGAGGGCGCTTGTACGCAAATCAGTTTGCTCATGTGTGCAAAAATACACACGTGCATGAAATTAACTTTGGTGGAAGCACATGCAGGATGGAGCACAGCCCAGCAAGACAGTATAATTATGGAATTGGACGTGGGATAGCCAGGGGAGTTCGCACATCCACTTATTTTCTTCTTTGATTTGATTTCATCGAGGTGGCAGCGTTTATTTTGCAATCCAAGAAGGTGTAGCAGACATGCTTGTTTAGGACTGTGAACAAATCCTCGGAGGTACACTGACAAGCAGAGTTGACCTGCCTGCAACCGAATGTACATGAAACACACGGAAATTTTGTTTCGTATAGATCTACACAGACCAACAGGCTACTCTTCTGGGAACAGCGATACACATTCCCCTTGGATCGTACAAAGTACGTTTGGACTTGATACGCGGATTTTGAAGGCAGCCCTGTGCAGCAATGTGGTTTAGCGCGGGCATCGGTTGAGATGGTTTTCCGCTCTTTGGGTAAACGGTCATGCTTCCACATATCTATGTTTACAAATTCACAAAAAACGCTGTGCTTGTTTCATTTTGGGTGCGCAGGGATGGCCAGGCTATTCCGATGGCCTATGCTTGCAAACCTACAGGGTACCCTGTGCACTGGTGTAGGTTGGCGCGAGACTCTGTTCACATGGTGTCCCGCCCTCTGAGTACGTATCATGTCAGTATACACATACCTACGTGCAGAAACCAAAGCAAAACAGGTCGCGAGGCAGGCACAGCAGCTGCACCAAACGAAAATATGCTTCAGTGGGGCAACAGCGCCAGTGCTCCGGTCAAGGCTGTTCAGGTGACGAGCCTGCGTGCGCATACTGCTGGATGCATATGTTGAATCGGGATGCTTGGCAAGGAACATTGCCACCCCCCCCTATGACTTGTTCTAAATCCAACAGCAACATATGAAATATCCTCGCTATGGGATATTGATAGTATAATGAATTCCAACGTTTGTTGTGGAACGTACCTTTGCCACTCCTTCAGTGTGGGACACCTCCACCACGCGCTGCACCCCTGGCATGGCCTGCAGGGCGCTTCGTACCCAGTTCTCGCATAAAGCGCAAGCCATGCCTTCTATATCGATCTGCAACTGCCTGGCCGACTTGGACTTCAGCCGCTCGACAGGTGGATTGTCAGCTGGCGCTTCGCGCGTCCCGCTGGAGCTCTGGCCAGCAGTCTGGAGGGAAGTCCGCCAAGGGAGGAGGATTTGAGTACACCGGCGGATAAACACACCAGGTAGGGGTGGGAGTTGCAGGGGGCGATACTCGCGAGTGTGAGTTGTCATGCAGGTACGCTTCATCCGGTCGCGGTTCAAATTTTCAGCACTCGAACACATCGACAGGGCTTCCAGCTAATTAGGGAAGCACTATAAAGTCACGGTTCAACAAAAGTAGCATATCGTCTAACAAGCGGCTCATGGTCATGAGCCAGGTACAGATGGATTGTCTGTACGAGCTTGTATAATCTGCTCAATCACAGAGACGTTTCTTGAACAATCGGATCAACATAGGTTAGCGTTACCTAGGTTGCCATTCGTACAAGTAAGTTGCGGTTGCGAGGTGCGTAGTGGTTAAAAATCAGCGAACTTCAAGCTAGCCTCCTAGCTTTAAGACAGAAACCAAACACTACGATGCTAGGCGCAATGCGCGGCATTCACTTGTGGACGTAAGGCCTGTTTGACGGCAAAAGTGTGCACACCTTGGGTTGGTTAATGGATTTGTCCGCCTCCAACACATCTGTGCGCGCCTTGCCCGCAATCTGAACAATACACCCATGCAGATTAAGCACCATGTGTTGAGCTTTGGAACCAGCCAAGCTATTGAGGCTGTTGTGTAGAGGATTGGCACCGCTACTCACAATCAGCTGGCATGGATGCAGGGATGTATTGTTGGAAGGTACCTATACTTCTCACACACCCATACACATGCAACTGACCAAAGTTTGGGTTTCGATTCAGGCGCTGTACCACCTGAACCATTTGATTTTGGAAGCAACACTTGTGGGTGTGCATCCTTGCAATAGTGCGCATGTGTGTGGGTATTGTGAAATAAGAATATCATGGGAAGCCACTAGATATCATGCTAAATTATTGATTGAAGACAAAATGCAAGCCAGCATGGTCGTTGAGAAATCAGTGATTGAATGAATCCTTCCCATACACGTGCTCTATCACAAATCCATTTCTGGATAGACTCGCCACCCGACAAAGCAAGGCCACTCGACATTCTCTGCCTACGATAAGACCAGGAACAGCATCTGACACAGCAGAACAGTGCTGAAAGCTGATAGCATTCTAGGCTGGTGAAGAGTTGAGGTACAAGCTGCAAGCGTGGTTGCGTTGCTAGTGTCATTCGGGATAGGCTGCTGGCGGTAAGCGAGTTGAGCACCCAGCGTGGCTTTCAAATCACAATGCAGATTGAAATGAAAAATGACGCCATCCAGATCCGATTCCTGGTTTAGATTTCCGTAAGTTCACAATGTCTGATGCCCTGACGATAGGAATGCCATGTCCTCAAGAGCACCCACCACACATGTTCATGGAAACACTTGCAGCAACAGATTGCACACATGTTCACACACTCCTTTTGCTCTATGCCAGAAGATACTAAGCTACAGATGGCAATAATCCAATTGTCAGAGCCAGGTTTACAATGAATGACTCAGTTGGTAGATCGTCTAATTGCATACCCATATGGAGGCATACTCAAGTGTAAGTATACTTCATGGCTAATGATCATGTCAGACGTCGTGTTGTCTGGCAGATCTATCCGTGTGATGTATGTCAGTCGCCAAATCCAATGCCAGGATATCTGGCTCAATGAAAATGGGGGTCTTATCGGAAACTTGTTGCGCTGCAACAGAGGCGCGATTCCACAATTGCACGCCATATCGCGTACATTCCCTCCCCACTAGAGGCGTACACTTTTCTTGCTGGATGTTATGGGAGATATCTCACCTCCACGCATCAAGCCTTCCATGGTACTGTTACAGCAGAATGTGACATATCCGATATCCTAAACCGATGTACATATAGGAACAGACTAGGAGTTTGTTTCATATGGATTTTCACGGATTAGCACTATCTGGATGCAGATGGTGAGATACGTTCTCCTTGGACCACGCAATCTGTGTGTGGATACGATACATGGATTTCGAAGGTGACC
>NHOP01001376.1:0-11044 GCA_018697155.1 Pyramimonas parkeae | reverse complement strand
GGTGTAGTCATGGTATTCGGGGGTATGGTTGTGTGTGAAGCACCGAGGAGGGGGCAAGGGGGCGGGGCTGCACCGTGCGTGAGGGGGGAGAGCGCCGACTCCAAGGGGGGCTCAAACACGAGCGTCCAGTAGGTGAGCGTCACCACAAACGCGCCTACCAGCAGCAGCACCAGCACCAGCAGCACCAGCAGCACCGCCCGACACCATATCCCCCGCACCGACCAACACACCACAACACACACACACACACACAACAAACACACACGCACCGCCGCCGCGCTCTCAGCCCCCGCCGAAATAAAAAAAAAAACAAAATTAAATGACGCGCTGGCTCATTCACTCAGCGCAGCCACCTCGCGGCGAGAAAGCCAGTCGACAGGCTCCAGCTGGTGATTGCGAAAAGTTGCGCACCAGAGAGAGAACCTGGCATTGCTATTGCCCGGTGAACATGTTCACACCAGCCCCCCCACTGGGCGTCAAGGGTTCCCTTGTTGAGGATTTTGCCCGCAGGATGTTGGATAACCTAGACGGAAGCAAGCCTGCCTACAGGACCTTGGCGAAG
Organism: Pyramimonas parkeae; assembly: GCA_018697155.1. Classification (NCBI taxonomy): domain Eukaryota; kingdom Viridiplantae; phylum Chlorophyta; class Pyramimonadophyceae; order Pyramimonadales; family Pyramimonadaceae; genus Pyramimonas; species Pyramimonas parkeae. The sequence continues at coordinate 10,482 of NHOP01001376.1, read as the reverse complement.
TAGGCAGCACCACAGCGGAAGACGTGATGAGACGCTCGCACACTGTTACAAGGAACAATCTGCCATGCCGAACTCCCCACCCTTTGGCGGCACTGGTGGTTTTGCAAGCATCCTCCGACTCCTCCAACTCGTAGGGGCCTCGTGGCGGAGTCGCATGCGGCCAGGCGCGCTTGCACAGTTTCGGCGTTGACAATGCGCACCGGGGAACGCCACGTCATGCAGCAACCAGGTGGCCGGCACCCACCAAGGACTCGGCTCCGGCTCGGACGCGGCGTCTGCTTCTTGCGGCTCCATGCGCAGCGTCTGGCTGTAGACTGTCCACGTGGTGAATACAGCCAACCCCAAATACATGCACTGCAAAAGCAGCGTCCTGCAGGCAATGCACGGGACATGGTCTGTGTATCCTTACTCCTGACCAGCGTTGCTTGCATGTTCCAGGAGTGGTTGGAATGAACAACCAATAGACTGTTGGCAAAGATCCTGGGGGCATCCTCTGTTTATCATATATCAACAACTTAAGTCATCCAGTTCCCAAGTTGAGCAGCGAGTCCGCAGACAGTCGAACGAACTGAACCCGGTTGCATACCCATCAGAGGGAGTCATATCAACAACTTCCATTATGATCAGAGAGATGCATGTGACGGTGTATCAGACTGCACACTAGAATAAAACAACTATGATAATGACGAAGAAGATTAAGCATGATATCATAGCAATCATTCACAGCATCCCGAGACGATTTCATGCGATTTCAGGGTGCCTATCAGGTACTGGGCTCCACTGTTCAACAACAGGCGACGAATGTTGTTTGTGTGCAGTTTGTGACATTAGCTCCATACAAAGCACATGTGATCGTTATGGGGATGAAGATTTCAGGTATGTGAAGCTTGCGCGGAGATTCCGAGCACCTATATCGAAAGAGGAATATGTAAATTCGTGATGGAAACTTCACCACAGACACTGCATGAAGTTATCATCCCTTTGAGAAGCGTAATCAGTGACCTCACCCTAAGATGTACGATGTACATTTATGTAGTACAGAAATGCACAATAAGATCAAGAAGTTCTTATTTGCTTTACCGATGGTGTCTGTTGTTCAACCAGTGCATGATCAGGGGGCACACACCAATGTGTGAGGTAAATCCACCAGAAGTTCCAGTCACCGTCTTTGGCCATGTCTCCCCAGCTCCAAAATAGCACCGCATACATCAGAATTGCAAATACAGCACGCACCTGGAAGCAGAAATCGAGGATGGTCAAAGCAAAAACCCAGGTTGAATATCATACCATGCGACATGGTTTTGCCCAGCCTTGTTGAAGCTCCAGGAGCAAGTTGAAACTAAACTCTGTCTCAACATGTCAACCACACCGCCCTGTCGTCCGGGCAATGGTACTTTGCATTCTGGATTGTAACAAAAAGACACCTTTTTTGTATGTGGCTTATGGTGAGGAAGCACCATGAATTTTCGCGCAAAGTCCTTCGATCAAGGCGTACCTTTGAAGAATTTTCGGGTCGCCAAAGACCACCGTCGCGCAATTATGCAGGAAATCCACGAACGAAAATGCACATGTTCAATTTGATTAAACGAGCTCGAACGTGAAGATATTCCCAAGGAACTCTCATTTCCCAGCATTGAAACTGGTCGTGTGCTTACAAGCAATTCTGAGGGTTGTCTTGACGTATCCACGCCATGCGCATAAGATGTTCTATTGCAATCATCACGGGATGAAAATGTTATGAAATAAATCAATCTTACCACCAGATAAGTTTTTTGGTTACTTATCACCCACGAGCTTGCGAAAGATTGGCTCCACATTGCAGCGTCCTGACGATACCCCAACCGGGTGTACGTGAACTCCCGATGTAGCGCACTGCGACAATCTCCGCAACCCGTCATGTCTGTGCTGTCGAGTACGCGCGATGATCTTGCGCATAGATTTAGGCTCGCATGTCGAGTCAGCGAGCCGCAATACTCCGCTACCACCGTTGCGGCAAGGTTACAATATTTTTACGCGCACTAGCCGGAACCGCGGTCCCTCCCGTTGCACGAGCGGATCCAGAGGGTGCGGCTCATGATGAGAATTGGTTAGAGATCGATCGTGGATGCCTATTGGATAGAACAAGTTTAGGCTCGAAGTATCGATGGATTGAACACGTGGCAGTGAAATGATGCTGACGTGGGACAGTTGACGCGACTTCACGTCGGCCGAAAGCATAAAACAAGGAAGCCGTGAAATGGTATGCCTTGGCCGGTGGTTCACACGCTAGGAGGATGCATCCAATGCATGCGTTGCAGCCATCTGCTAGCATCCTTAGGGGCATCTACCTTCGTACATATCATACCTTCTAATCCCAGGTAAATGGAGGGTTTAGGATTCTTCTTCATCTATCGACAACTGATTGTTCACAGGATGCTTTATGAGAAGGAAAGACTAAGCAAAAACAAAAATTGTTGCAGCGCGGAGCATCGACATGAAGTATTCGTGACCTCGAGAAAATCTCCAAGAAAAGGGGAATACATTCCATCATCAGCCCAAAGTCAGAAATTTTAAGCATTACACATCGATGCACAATATTCCAGATGAATATAAATATTTGTTATTATGCGCGAAAGCATTTTCCATTTCTCGAGCACCGAGCATGTACGCCCATGCAGCAATTCTACAATCCTCCATCCATTCATTGTTTACTGAACTGTATGCATGCCGAAAGAAAGTACGGAGAGGTTCCCCCATCAGCCATGCCCGTAACCTCTTCCTACTGAGGTGGTGCCGTTCATGCCAGCGTCATGAAAATAACTAGAAAGCTGCTGTACCAGGCATGCACAATACACAAAATTGACCAACGTCAACTTAGTACCTCGAGTTGTAAATGCCACGACGTGTAACTAACATCTGCATCTTTCTAGAAACATTGCAGACACTGAAAGCAGTTTGTCCATTTCAGATAGGATCAACACCAAGTGAATCAGGGCCGAAGTCAGAATCATCATGGCAAGCAGGTATACCAACCAAGACATCTCTACACATTTCTGGATGATTGTCACACATCTGTTGTGGTATGCTCGTTTTTGTCTGCTGTTCTAACATACATGATATGAGTGAACTTGTTCGAATGAATGAACGGAGGTATCACAGGAATATCCAATACAAAGGTGTTTCTAGTTCATGTACACATTCAACAAGCTACTACCAATCTACACCTCACCGACCTAGGCGCGCTTGGGCCGAGAAGATGCCCTGGATTTTGACTTGGAGTGCTTGGAGGTGTTTGCATTGACAGGCGATCGCGTTGCATTGTCCTGTTTTCTTGCCAAATTCCTTTCTGATCTAGGCCAAATTACTTCGGCTAAGTTGGCAGCAAATCCATGGTCATATATGTTGTTCGTCTCCACTGCGGGGTACTCAAACGAGGGTTTGGGAGCATGGCAGTGCCGTCCTAGACAGCAGCCGCACAAGAAATTGTACACCCTCCAGTACCACCTTGCCTTTGGCTGTTATTGCGTTCCACAAAACCCACTACAATCACTACAACATGCAAACTTCAAGAAAATCCGAAAAAAACAAAATGAAATTGGTACCATGAGCATCTCGCTAAATGAGAGATACAATTTCACATGTCTGTTGATTATTATACTTTTCGGTTTGTTCCTTGGCCAACAAGTCTCTAGGCTATTGCCCAACACAGCAACACAACAAGGGTGTTGTCCTGCATCAAAGAACGACCAACTTCTCCTTCACACTCACAAAAACCACGCCATGTTCCGCATACAAACGAAAATACACTGGCCCTTTGCCATAGACACCACTATCAATATCTCGTCGCTAGAGCATGCATACAAAGGATGAAACATTTGACTGCTGACAATACCTACCAGCACCAATGGAATTCTTTGATTGCGCTCGTCTGCGCAATCAGCCGCGCCTTCGACCTCTGCAGCTGCTGCCTCGTTCTTCTTCTGGTTTTCCAGTGCTTGTTGACGCAGCTCCTGCTTCATGCAGTACTCGAAATCTTGCCACTTGAAAGTTTCGCTGGTGGTGGTGTTTTTGTAGATGAGATACAGGTGGTATCCGAAAAACGAGGCCAGGGCCACCGCGATGATGATGAGGAAGATGATCAGTGTCACCAGCACCGGGAAGTAAACCATCGACCACTTCATTAAAAGAAACGGGCTCTCCCTTCCAGGAGCCATGGCTCCGCTGCTCTTGGTTCGGAACGTGGAGGACAGCACGCTGCGGTATTGAAAGAGTTTCAAAATCGAATTCATGGTACATATCAACAATTTGATACACATGACATGAAGTTTGCTTCATTCGGATATGCAGATGTCAGCAGGTCACTCCCACCTGGGTGAGGGTATCATGTTAGTAGAAATCGTGCTATGTTGATGTGTTGGTCTGACTTGGCGCATAGAATTTTGAACATGAATCATTCAACTGAAGAAGAAATGGGATTCTGTACATGAATCAGTCGACATGGCTTCCTGCTGAGTTTTGGGGGGATCAATTATGCATGTTTGTTGCAGTGTGTGCGAGATACTGACAGGGATCGATGGCTCTTGAACAACAGCTGGCCCATCCCCATAAGATGTATAGTTCTTCGTTGCAAGTATCCTCAAAACCAGTTGCCGCAATCACACCAAGGTATGGTAGCATATGGTGTGCTTTGTATGATTCTTCATGAGTTCATTGCAAAATTGGTAACACAAAAACATCAAACTGCGGAAAAGCGAGACGTGAGCAGTGTGAAAGTTCAGCACGACGGAGCAAGAGCGCAGGCATGATATGGATAAATTTTAACATAGTGGACTTTTACATCCATTTGCTTCTATGTGTGGAATAGCATCCTGACTGATCAAATGCAATATGCTGCAGCAAGTCAGGCTTAGTGTCTTCTAGGCCCGCAACGCACAACATCCTTTCAGAGACACCACAAAGCAGGGAACACTGTCAACCTATATGAACATGATGAACATCACAATAAGCTGCATATGGATGTACAAAGACGAATAAACGATCTCGATATGGATGACGAGATAAATCTCTGTATTCTACACTGTACAATTCAACTTGCGTGTTTGATTTGGCAATGCATGTTGAGAACCTTGTGTAGAAATCAACATAGAGCGCTTGACACATGGCGTCCCGCCTGGTGGGTATAGATCAGGTCCATGTGTTTGATTAACATGGGTCATGGAATTTCTGGATCCTTAGATTGAAGTTGTGCGAGAGTGCTCAGAAGATTGGCGCAACATTGAAAACGTAGAGATAGGTACATGGTACACGCGCACACCAGGAGCGTACACATGAACAGCACCCCTCCCAGGCCTGTCGGCACGGTGATTCTCAAACAGCGCACCATCACATTATCCACCACCTGCAACTAGTTTCAAGAAAAGTACGCAATGTCGATATTCATGGGTGCAATAGCTATAACATAGACTTGCAACCACACCGTCATCATCCTGCCAAGCGTTGCATAGAGAACACAGCAGAAAACATAAACCCGTCGCTTCACAAAGATCATCAAACGTGCATAGATCTGACGGGACCTACTCCTTCACAAAGAACTATTGGCTGCATTGAAACTGATCTCGGACCAGGTGCTAATCGCTATGGGCAAATAGTCCCTTGTATTCTCAAATTTTGCCCAGGGGTGTCTAGGGGTACATGTGATCGACGTCCACACATGTGCCGCACCAAAAATTGTTCAATTTGTTTTGGCATAATGTGAAAAACATGGCATGTGGAGCCAACTTGCATTTGGGTTGTCAGCTCTTGGTGTTCAGCGCACATCGCTTTAGAAAACCCATCATGCCGTGTGAACAGTCATCCATGCAGACTGAGCTCTGAAAGTTCCCTCCATGCCGAAATCATGATCCTCCTCACACACTACATACCCTCAACAGCGGTGTAGAAAATACAAGCGCGTCAACTTCAAATCCATCCCTTAGGACCGGCAAGGACTCCAATCGCCCGGGGCTCGCAAACACGCACGCACCCCCGGCTGCTGAGCTCCCCCCACAGCATGCTACACACGAGCACCACGCCGTACATGCAGAGCATCACGTGGCTCAATAAAAACCCGACAAAGTACTTCAGGTTCTTCTCGCCCACGCAATTGTTCATCCAAGCGCAGTGGTGGTCGAAGCGGCTCACGCATCGGTTGCATATGCGGCAGTGCTTGGAGCGCGCTGGGCGGGGGCCCTTGCAAGTGCTGCAGAATTTCTCGCGATACAGCTGATTGTCGAAAGGGAACGCCGACCGGATGGCTTCAAAGTTCTGCGGAGTGACAATGCCCGGGTCGCTGAAGGAGGTCATGTAGAAGAACCACATGCACACCAGGGTGGCAAGCGGGGCAGAGTACCTGCGCATGCCGTGTCACCGTCCACTAGTAATTGACAGCAGCTTCATTTGATAACCTGAGCAGCGTTTCAGTTCCGATGTGGCTAATCTACCATAAAGTCCAGGAAATGATCAACATACTTTGGGTTTAGGGTGCTTCAATTCCGTTTTGGTTGGCACATGCACTGGAAACTACCATATCCTGTCGAACAGGATATGGTAGTTTGACATCAGTAGACAGACGATCAAACTGCGGATGTTTCCTTTGTTTGCTTGCATCAAACAAAAAGTATTGATTAACCCTATTGACAAAACCTCAGCCCACATCGTCGTTGCCGCCAAGTGCAATTGATTTGCCCGTGGCAGACTTGCGGTGGCTGCTTCGTCGCGAACAAGAAGAAAAGCGCATGGATACAAGTGTATGCAAAACATATTCAGTGCTGACAGTGCTGAGCAGCAAGCGTAACGAATCTCTCGACAACAAAATCTCCAATAGGGAAGATGAGCAACCATTGATTTGGATGACCATAGAACACAGGTAAGTGTCGCCCAGAAACTGAACAAAATCAAATATCCATCATCCACGATACTCTGCACATATTGCCCACACAGCGAATCGAAAGTTGAGATGATGTGCACATTGCTACCGAGCTCGATTTGAGTCGATGGTTGCGGTGACGCATTTAGTTATGATTGCGTGCTCTTGAATTGAACAGAACCAACCCCCTTGCTGTTGTGAATCATGGGTGCGCCATCATACCTGAAAGTACATGACAGCGTTTGCAGACCGAGCAGTTTCCATGGATTACATCGAAACCAACAACTGACTGCCACAGAAGTTTGACAAAGATCTTCGTGGATTCTAATTGACCCATTGAGCATTTGACACACAGAGTACGCGTGAAGCCGTTGAGTGTTCAACCCATGGATTCATGTGGCCCCAATCAACGATTGCCACAGGGCAAGCTGAGTACCAAGTTTTTGCGCGACACACAGCAGTATCTGAGGTCCTCCCGCATACCAAGAAACGCAAACCCTTGATACTCAGATGAAAGTGATTCTTACGTCATGCAACGATTGATGCATTGCGGAAGAGTTGGGCAAAATTCTCATGGAAAGCCGCAACATCCACATATGCACACTCGCGATAAAATGTGTAAACTTAGCTCATCCATTGTGCACGCTGTGCGCACCTGTGGTAGTAGGAAGCACCAGGTCCAGGCGTGAGCGGGAAACAGTTTTCTCCATAAAAGTACCACCCTCCACCCACGCATACTAAGTACAACAGCTGCAACAGGGGATTTGGCCTCCCGCAGCATAAATTCTGCCAAATCCCGAATTGCAAATCCCAGATCCCAATTCAAGCCCAGGCGTCCCCAGCCTCTACTCAATTCAGAGAAACAGATCTCATAGGCATCATATGATACACCTGAGTTTGGACAGAAATTATTGAATCGTCCATGCCATGAATTACTGCAAGCATTGGCAATCTCACATGGTGTTTTTGATACTTTGCGATATGTCGGATGGCCTAGTTGGTACGGGCGACAACTCTTACGCTGGAGGTCCATCCATTGTTCAAGCCCCGACATGAGTGGGTACTTCCACGGTTGATTATTTCACAGTCAAATACGGCATGCTGGCTGGGTGGTCATCTTTGATAAGGGAATGATCATACCAACAGCGTAAACAACTACCATGAATACTGGTGGTTCCAAAGTTTAGTGGAGTTTTGTGATATGTTGGATCACAATTCGTCACAGCTGCAATCAGCAAACACACAAAAGCAAGCTGTGCTCTTGCCTGGAATTGATATTAGGGATGCAAGCGGTGACACAATGTCAAACCCAAATACACAAGATGTACATGGAAAAGTGTGTCGGAACAAAATATACTTTCCATTCTTAACATCAGGTGACACGGAAAGAAACACAGATTCATCATGACAATTGATGACTTCGCTCAAGTTGGAGCCAAGGACAGCCAAGGGTAACAGTAAACAATCGTTAAATATTTCATCCAGATATCAAGTTCACATTCATGCTATTTGTTTGCATTGTACAGGGAAAAATATCAAGATTTATGAAACTGGACAGCTTGTTTCATGAGCCATCTTCCAGAATGCTGTGATTGATTTATTCAGTTGATGGAGCAAAACTATGGGCATGAATCTGTAGTTGTATATATGTCTGAATCCAGAAGAAAAAAAGCACAAACTCAACACGCGTTTTCAGATCAATTATTGTTTTCAAAGGCATAGCTTGGGAGGCATGCTCTGGGAAGCTGGATTTACAAATGACTCTCTACATTCTCATCTTGAATGACAAAAAATCAACATCTTTGTGTGGTATCAAGTACAATTTCATTTCAATGCAGCGTGCAAGGAAATGCACAGAATATTGCAGGTAAGCACGAGCACCTCCACCCAAGATAACACTGCAGCGCCCCGGCTGCCGCACAAACAGCGCACGGATCGAGAGAAGATGTTACAGGCGTCATGCGTGATGAAAGTATGCGCACGATGCACCGGCGTGCCCTCAAAAAAACGACTCTCTCCGAAAAGCATGACGAACAGGAAGAGGGCCAGAGTTCCCAAGTAGATCGCCACCCAAAATATCGGCGATTCCAACATACTGGACACAGCTTGAACTATAGATCTGACAACCATTTCACCAAGCGACTAGACTCAACGGATGTGAGACTACACCCGCAAGAAGTTGCCAAATACCGGCGCGCAAGTTTCCTAAAAGACCATTCTGCTACGTCCTTGTTGGTTGAAACTCCCTAGTGCTCAACGTTCAGGCCAGGCATTAGGATTGGACAATTGCGCAAGCGGGGGATTCAGGCATGGTGCTGGGTAGATTTGCTGAGTGCGATTTGTAGAGTCAGTATGCTCGTTGTGTCCAGCCTTCACAAGACGAGCAGGCCTGCATGTACTGGTAAAGCTCCCTTGTGTATTGCCAGTTCCTCTATCAACTTTGCTGTTGGGGTACCAGTCGACATTTTGATTGTTTAGGCGATTTCTACGACTTGCCATGTATAACGCCTCTGCTCGCACTCTTCTCATCCAGTTTCTAACGTGGCTTCGGCACGACGGATATAATGTAAGTCCTTTTTATCATCTAATACCAGGATTCAGTGCAGGCACAAGCAGGTGGAAGGGGCCACCATATCACTCTCAACAGAATTTGAGCCAGTGATCATCGGATATATTTGGTGACACGGGAAAGAGTATAGCGACGTTTTCGCATACGTTGTCTTGGATCGGTATTGCCTAGGGTTACTCTCACCTCAGATACCAAGCGATTCCCCGCATGACTGGATCCCACCATGCATTGAGCGGAGCGCCATATTCGATCATAGATGGAGCATCACATCACGGGGAAATGCGGTAAGCACGATGACTCGTTAGTCGAAGATGACCCACCAAGCCAGGATGGCCTTGTAAAAATCGTGGGCCAAGACAGTATGTCACCGTGGGTATGATACCAACCGCCTAAACAACCAACATGAATACTGGTGGTTTCAGCGTTTAAATGTCACCGTGGGTTGGGCGATCGGCATAATCACGATTTAATTCAAGATGGCACGCCAAGCCAGTATAAATCATCAGCAGGTACTGGTAAGATGGTTGTTCAGGCGGTTTGCTAAACCACTCGTTAACCGAAGATGAAACAACGAGCAAGCGAGGCTCTGGGTAAATCATCGGCCGAGATAGTACCCATTGTGGTGATTCTTCGGTCCATTGCTGAAATTACTCGCATATCGAAGACGACCCGCGTAGCCAGTATGCCATCGGGAAATTTGTTGGCAGTGCCTACTGGGTTGATGGGTGCGGCGCAATTGGGTACAATATGGTACATCATTCGCGAATCCATGAGGACGCGCCGCGCCAGCATAGCGTTCCATCGGCCTTCCGCCTGGACAGTACCATGTCATGGCGGTTGTTAATCCAAAATGAAGTAGAATCGCTCGCCAGTTTAAGATGACACACTTCGCTCGTGAAATTGTTCGCCGGGGCTGTATTATTACAGTGAAAGTTTAAACGGTTGGTATATGGCCAATCAATGATTGAGGATCACGGCAAATCCAAAAATGGCCGTCGATAAGTGGTCGACTCAAGTCAATGTCGGATGA
>NHOP01001375.1:0-11051 GCA_018697155.1 Pyramimonas parkeae | reverse complement strand
AATAATAATAATAATAATAATAATAATAATAATAATAATAATAATAATAATAATAATAATAATAATAATAATAATAATAACAACAACAGCAATGATGATGATAATAATAATAATAATAATAAAACAATGATGATAATAATAATAATAATAATAATAATAATAATAATAATAATAATAATAATAATAATAATAATAATAATAATAAAACAATGATAATAATAATGATAATAATAGTGATAATAATAATCATCATGATAATAAACATAATAATGATAATAGTAATAATAATGATAATAATAATAATGAAATAAATGAATAAAAAACATACTCATCTGAACTAAACCATCATTCGTAGGCAAGTGCGCCCAAAACTGGTTCTACGGTACTTTACTGATCAAGCACTTAAATGATGGAATGTACAAGATATGCCAAAGTGTGCCGAAAAGAATATCAAGCCTGATGATTGTACGAGTCGCACGTGCACAATCATGAGAGATTATTGAGAATACTGAGCTCAGTTCTCAATGGCATGAACATGAATTCACATTTTCAATTGATTTTGCAGATAGTACTCCGAATTGATAACAAGCAGTACCTGGAACGCAGACCTTGGACACATTGGTTGATTCAATCGCAGGACGCGTTCGCCTTGCTGAACTGCGGACATCAGCCTAATACATTGGCCGGTCAACATCAACTTTCCTAAAGGCTTGGCACATTATGTTTGAACTCACCGCGTTCCGCTCACGGGGGATGTGCCCCATGAGTATGCATGGCGGCCACACAATCTTGTCAGTATTGATAGCAATGCCAGACTCCACGGCCTGCACAGGCACCTCTCTGGCCAGCACAGCTGCTTCCTTCGTGCCTGCACTACCTCTTTCCTGAAAGTTCAGCAACCCACACACTCACTCTGAATTCCGTTTGAACTATAGCTGGATTGTCAAATTGTCGATAATGCCACAAAGACACTGGTAGCCTTGGTTTTGCACGCGCACAGTTTGGGTGCTTGGTATGCCCCAGCGAGAGAAGGAGGTGCTCGCGGCTTGAATGTGGCACTACCAATCATATACATCAACCACCAGATTTGCGAGGGGGCTCCAGTGTAGTGTTGCTACATTGGCAATGGGGAGCGAGCTCAAAACTTTGGAACCACCGTTTTTCATGGTGGTTGTTTAGTTGGTTGGTATATTCACTCGCCAATCGAAGATGACCCCCCAGCCAGCATGGCGTGTGATAAATCATCGGCCGAGGCAGTGCCGACCCATGTCGAGGCTCCAACTCGGGTTTACCGCGTGGGAACCCATCGCCCTACAAACCAGGCCATCCCACATGGTTCTCAATAAACAGAAACCACGATTCTTCGGACTTGGTGTTCCATCTGCCACGTTGGCTTTCTGATAAAGTTCAAGCAGCAAGTTCACTGTATCGAATCGCCGCAAGAAATCTGGCAATTTCGGACAGTGATTACAATGTCACCAAGCTCATCTGACAGCAACCGTTGTGCACATGTAGAACCCATGGAATATTTACAATGCGATAACAGAACAAACAGCACGTCAGCTCGGGGAGGTGTCCTGAGTCACCTACATCATCACTGCAATCTGAGGCCTGCAGTGTCCTACTCACACCTATCTCTATGAAAACATGCCCAACTTGAACAAGGGTTGTCATGAGACAAAACTACAGTCCTGCCTTTTTCGCAGCAATCCCAACCCAACTGACGCACATCGTGTTCGCTTCACGCCAAATCCTCATGGCAATACAACACAAACTACATTGATGGCGTCCAGTCCCCATATGTTCTTACAACCTCCACAGACTCTCCAGGTTATCAAAGTCAGCCCTAGGACAGAAGACAAGAGGTACATGTACAAGGGAAAAGGTCAAAGCCCACGATTGGATCATACAGGAGCAATGAAGAACCATCCATGGGCTCTATTCTACGACCTACATGAGTATGGTGACTGTTTTGGAAATCCACGAGCCGAAGGTCAATTTCCAGCAAGCAGCAAAGGTTTTGTGTTAGCTTTGTCTCGTTGGCAGACACATCGTTATTTGGTGGCTTGTGAGTGGGACTCAAATAAGCGAGATTCCCAGTCCAGTTGCTAAATGCGCTGCTTGTGTTTTATCAGCTTGAATCATTTCGTTCGCGAATGCGCACATTGGCGTGCAACCAAGTGACACCTGTAGAACTCTCGTCCATCTGGTGGCTCATGCCACACAAGACCTCTCTGCACTCCCAACAATGGGAACCGGAAGTATGTGCACTTGCAGCCAGTGCCTGGTCGGCAGCGTGACGGCTGGATCACCGCGCTGACATGATCAGAACCCAAAGAACTCGAGTTGGTGCCCTGGTGTGGTAAGCTTCTGACTCGGCATACGATTTTGCAAAGGCCACGCTGGATGGCGGATCACCTTCGGATCGCACTTGATGATAAAAAAACCCTTGAAAGAGATTTCCATAAGCTTAAACGCATCGCAACATGATATCTGGTGACTCCCATGCTCAAAATGTTCTTGCCTTGCCCACCTGAGGAGTGGAGTCAACATTGTGTTTCTGGCCCACTTGCATCGACGCAACTCCAAGCTCAGCGCGCTTGACATCCAACTCTCCATCTAGTTGAGCAAGTGACGCCTGCACTCGCCGCCGTTTGTCCCGTAAGTTTCAGGCGTCCTTTGTGCAGAACACACACTTGCACATGTCTATGTGAGCACTCCCACAGAATCGAACAAACAGTCATCTAGCCAGCCAGAACTCACTGGATCAATGCCATGCGAAAGATGTTGATCAGCTAGGCTGGTTCAGCCCTTGTGCTATATATCAATCGCCACAAAAACCACTTAGGGAGGGTTGTCTGCAGGCACGAAATCTCAAAAATGGACATTTTTTCTTATGCAGATGTGTTGAAATATACTGAAGGGCCCGACAGCGTCTAGCGGCGTGGATACAGTTGGCACAGGCTGTTGCACATATCAAGTTCAATTTCGAATGTAGCTTCGAATTGTTGTTCATTGTGTTCGCTGTACAACCAGGCATGTGTCATTACTCATGTCGAGTGGTTCTATTAGCAGGCTTGGAGGGTATGGTCTCGGGCAATGATTTATCAAATGCTATGCTGGCTGACACATCACCTTTGGTTTAAAAGTGATGGTACCAATGGCCCAGACGAGTCTCAACATAATCTAGTGGGTCATTAATGGTCGATATCATGATTCTGGAAATCCGTGAAGACTATACAACTCAAACATCTGCAGGACCCCGCACAAAGAGAAGCTCTGTATGGGTCCGGTTTTGTTTATTCGTCACTGTACGCCGCCACGTCTACAGAAAAAGGCACAGGACTGGTGGCTGCTCGTGTGTCAACATCATGAAGTCAGATGCCAGCCAGGCCACTATGTGTAACGCATTTGTCCAAACTCTCATCACCAGATTCCCATCTAATCGAAAAGAATCGCAGCGAAATTCCGGTTGAGACACCAAGGCAAACGCAAGCATCGAACTAAGACACCATGCGTGCTGACAATCCGTGCAGCAACTCTGCTCAGTCCACAGATGCTTGTGCAAATGGTAGGGTCCTGTATGAAAACGCAAGAGCACCTTGTACTCTTCCTCCATGGCATTCCATCGCCGAACCACCTCCTCGTCAAAAATCTTCAAGTCGGATAGGATGGCTGGGTCGTGTTGGTTGTAGTCTGCTTCCTTGAAAGGCTCCATCAAATCCTCGGAATCTGCATGCGAGCAACCCCCCATTGCCCTTCATGCTGGACCAGCTCACAAGCACACAAGTCGGTGGAATTGGTGCGCGGCGCAGATCCTGACGCAATCAACAACTCAGTGGAAGAACAGTTCGACCGAGTCTTTGAAAAATCTGACATTTTATCCTCACCCAAACATCTTCCGATCGAGGTCAGAAGAGAGAAATTATAGTCATTGCGTCATCACAATACATGCGAACTTCACGCCAGACGGGCGGTTGGTTTCCTCCATACGCAAGCGCAGCTCGCGTCAGATGAACAGGCGGGACTATTACGAGTCCCGTTTAACATGCGTTACGCATGTAGACCAGAGGTGTTTTTGGCCTGGGGAATGAGTATATTACCCCAACAAAAATTTTACTGTCCACCTTGGTGACTCAAAGAGGTTTCAGTGCTCCAACATTGGCTGAGCAAATTCAACTTCTTCCCTAGTCACAGTGTGTTCACGCATCCTCATTCCGTCATACTCTTGTGCTGAGTCTTTTGTCAGTAGCCAGGTTGGTAGAATGACGAGTGGTGACACCCCAGTATGCACATGTGCTCAGCCAGGATCTGCTAATCATCCACGTCTACTGTGGGTGTATTTTGAATAACTAGGATGCAGTTTTGCCATTGCCCAATCCACGATAAAATTCTCCAGACTTCAAAGTGGCATATAGTAGCCACTTAGCTACCAAAAAGGGCGCAATGCAGAAAAACCAAACTCCAGCCCAGTACACCTCTGTCGCAGAAGCTGTACGCAAGTTCTGGACGAACGTCTTCACTTCTCACGTCTCCAGATTGTTGAAGGTATTGTACCAGGCACACCAAACCAAGCTGCAAGGAGTTTAGTTGCGAAATATCTGAAGATCAAGTACGACAAAAGGGTAATCAATTCAGCTCAACACAGCCGAGTGCATGTGCACTGTACATAAGGGGTAAGCACCGACAACATGCAGCTTGCGGTTCTCTTCGGCTTCTGCAGATATCTTTTTCATAGGATCAAGCACGTGCTTCTTGAAGCTCTCGTGCCTGCACGCACACAAGTCAGTTCCCTGTAGGGACTCGATCATCGTGTACGTATTGCGGCATACACAAACAATAGGCTGCAGCGATGATTTATTGGGAGAGGCTGTTCTATTCCCCAACTTCCCACAGAACTATTCCTGGAGTGAGGCGACAGACGGCGTTGCATGCTGTGAGTAAAGTTCATCTGAACACCCAACTTGAAGGGTTGGTTTATGGTGTGTGTACGAATGGTCTTTTCCTAATAAAGCAACACATACCTGACCTCTGAATCAGACAATTACGACAAAAGAAAAACTGTATTCACCTTGAGTAACAACGCTCCAGTCACTGAAGTGCACATACTAGTTGAAGTGAGCATGATTCTTGCATAAATTACCCTAGGCAAGGGGAATCCACTCAGCCACGTTCGACACCAATCATTGCCTGTGCCAACTCGTTTCCTGATCACAGATACTATATTCAGTAAATATTGAACTTAGCCCTTTGCTTGTGGGCTCACCCGACCTCAGCGCTCTTGAAACAGGCACACGCCATGGAACCTTTGGTGTTCCTCGGTACATCCGTCTATCTATATGTAACCTTCACATGAGACCACATACAGTAAGTGTTTGTACGCCGATAGAAAAAAGGTGGAGGGTAGGCATTCAAAGCAACGTCATGGCCTTGATGCGGAGTCCGCACGTGAACTTCAGCTTAGTGTACTTGGCGTGCACTTGGAGGTCCTTGATGCTTGCAAGCCAAGCGCACAAGGGATCCCGCGCACTCGCCACCGCCGCTGCCTGCTTGCCTTTCCTACCACCCGTAAAACCCTGCACAGTCCGCCACAGAATGAAAACACAATCACGCTGCGTGTTCGCGAAGCAGCCGTGCCCAATGGTAATTTCCCAGTCGTACAGTTGCTGGCGAACGCACCGTTTGTATTCAGCAGAGTGATGGCAAGTGTGTCGTTTGACTCCCAAGATCAATTCGTTATCAACTTCATGGATGACACATTGATCTATTCCAAAGGAAATGGTGTAAATGACTTGGAGTACGTTAGACTTGTGTTTCAGCAACTGTGATCTGCTAAGCTGTACTGCGATCCAAAAAGGTGCATCTGCTGATATTTCCGGACCGAGGCATTCACCTTCCACACAAGAGATGGGACCCGAGACCCCAGAGAAAGAAACGTTTGCGTGTGTGTGTGTGCATGCGCAAGTGTCTGTGATGGACTCATAAACGTGAGATTGATTGCATGAGCTCAAAAGCATCTTCCTTCTTAGTCCACTCCACTGGCGAATCTACACGACGCAACGCATGCGGACCATTGGTTACGAGCAGCTCAGCGTGCGCGCCGGTTGAATAAACACGCACTGGCAATGGAAAATTCACTTCTTTTGTTGTTTCCCACTATGGACCCGACCCGCCATTCTCCGACCCCCAAAAACCCTCACTCAACCCCTACCTTGTGAGTGTTTTTCGTCTCGGGTGGGGCAAGCGCAGATTTGCCCTTGTCCTTGGCCTCGTGGCGCATCCACACACGCACCGCCTCCTGCCAGCCCGCCAGGCTGGAAGGGAAGGCGACCGCAACCACCCCCGTGAAGTGTGCCTCCGAATCGCTCAGCGGCGCCACCTGGACCTCCGCTTGCACGTCCTGGAGCAGCTCCACCAGCTTGACGTTCTTTATGCCACCCTGGGGCTCGAACTTGCCGCGCTGCGAAAAGTCGGAGCGCAGCACCCCGACAATGAGTCCCTCCCCTCCACCAGGTGAGCAACTTCACATTTTGTATACAGTCGCAGCACAAAATTTGGGAGGTAGAAAGAAAGGAAGCGGGCAGGGACTTCGCTCCTCTGTTGGTCGTGTCCAGCAGAGCCACATCGGGAGGCTCGGGATGCGCAAGAAGGAGGTGTAGCTGTCATCCTGTAGTCATGTAGATGGTAGAACTACTGATCTCACCTTCTGTACTCTATTCGACTGAGTCGATACCTCGGTACATTTTCAGGGATAGTTCATTGGCAAAACTGGTACTCAACACCTTGGTTGAGATCAGTGGACCACATATACATGCTTCCTGTAGCCAAGAAGGATCAAATTGTCCTTGCTTTCGCAGGCATATTGTGATACCTACGTAACACAGATTCAAGAACGTAAATAGAATGCAGAAATCAGCGCTCACTCGCATGCACATGCTTCAGGTGGATGGCTTAGGTTACAGAGAATGCATTTTTCAATAGGAGGGTTCCGGCTAGTTTACCAGAGTGAGATGTGAGTGTCTCAAACAGAAGGTCGTCTATGTTGGCTGCACAGCGCACTTTGAAAAACAAGTGGTACAACCAATCATTGCATCTATTGATAGTGGTATCAACGCATCAATTGTTCGTGCACTCAATTATGGACCACCATAATTGAGACCATTGAGATCACCAAACAGGACCAACGACGCGCCAGCATTTAGCAATGAGGCGCCTATTGCACACGTTGATGTGCATTCTGCGCACCGGGTTCCTGGTTTTGGGGACGTTGCCTACAAGCAAGCGCGGTGGCCAGGGCATCATATCCGACTTGAGGGCGTTGTCTACTTGAGAAACCAAGGCGGTCCACACCGGGGACAATTCCTCTGTTGCGGAGACGACTGTGCTCCCTGCCTGGCACTGGATATGCAAAGAGAGGGAGAAAGAAAGAGAAAGTTTCAAAAGTGGTCGGTGTATAGAAGGACAATCAATAAGCAACGATTACGATCAATGCAACGTGTTTGAGTAATGGTATGCATGCAAATGGAATTACGTCTGGAAATTTGGTGGAGATACAGGTGAAAAGGAGAAAGGTTGGAGGTGCACAGTTTGCGTCGCAAAGTGAAGCTCCGCTCTTCAGGAATCATTAGCGCGCAGAGGGTAGGGCGGGCGGGAGGCAGCCTACTACGATAGTATCCGTAAACATTCTAACGTCTCGGCCTTTCATGCTGACCTCCCAATCGGAGCCACAACGCCACAATCCCACCAACGAGATGCCGTCTCATTGGCGATTTTCAATCTCTCCAAATAAGCCAAAAGGCTTGCCGCAGTCGCACACATTATCTGGGTTCAATTTAGCATCGAGCGAGAACCAGGGGCTTATATTCCAGAGCCCGATTCGAAATGATTCCTGCCTTTGTCTCCAAGGCTCAAGATCGAAACGGCGGACTCCTAGAACTCTCTCTTCTCCTTCCATAGGCATGTTGGTCTTTTCCAGTTGTGTGTTTCTGAATATATATCCTTCCCAGCGTACGCAGCACCTTAAGTTGACAACGAAGGACTGCATTACATGACTTGTGTGCACCTGCTTAAGACTGTGCCAGGGGATACTTCCCTCTGATGGGCAAGGATGGGTTGGATTCCCAGCTCACTCGAAACCGGGCGGGCTGCTCTGAAGCGCAACCGGGGCAAAGGACTCGCCTAGGCTCATCGTCCTGAATCCAATATGTATGGTCACATCAACCGATGAATAAAAATATCACGTCAAACACAACAGAAAGCTCGCAAGGGCAACGATGCCACCACCCCCCGAAGAGCGTACAGGCACTACAGACTCCAAGCTTGACTGCATGGAACATATGGATGCAGTGTCTGAGAACTGTCTGCTGGACGCGCTCGGAGCAGACGATGCAGACACCGCGTATCCTGCAACGCACCACAACTCAAGTAAGATTTAACCTTTACGGATATCGCCGTGAGAGATTGCAGATTCCCACTAGATTTCAATGTGAGTGCTGTGAAGCGATGATACGCAACTTGTGTAACGGTGAGCGTCACTTGAAACAACAGTTTGATGGAACGGTGAGCGTTCCATTCCATCACAACGACTCTCGCTTGTTGAGCCTGACTCGGCCCCACTGGGAATGAAGACCTGAAATGAAGTCTTTGGGTGCTAATTGATGCTTCGTGCAGTGTTGTTGTACGCGGGGAAATACTCCGAGCAATATCCACACTCGAAAAGCATGTGGATGCAAATTACATTTGCTTTGTGTCATTTTGTGTGGCCAGCAATATCACAGATGCGCGCGGGGGACTGCTTGATACACCAGGTGCACTGTACATCCATTGAACAACCCTCTGTGCAGATGCAACAGGACAACATGAACTTGTTTACCCATCCTGAATCCTAAAGAGTGGATCTTCCCACCGGATTCACATTGAGTTGTAAAGAGCCTTTCACAAATTTACCACATTTTCACATTCGTACCTGCGTTCTTGGCTTCAGCTCGAATTTCTTGCAACACAGGCAAAAGAACCTTATGGTATGGGCATTTTTTTGCGTCCGCTGCTACATGATCCATAAGAGCTCGGAAAGATCGGTATCCAGAACCTTTGCCTTTGCACACAGGTCCACGCTCGTCCGTAGGCCAGTTCCATGGACATCGTACCGCAAACTCATGCTCTGAAACAACCGGAATGTCCAAAAAATGTCAACTCTGCATGCTATCGACAGCTTGAACTCACATGCCACAATGCAATAGCGCAATGAACAATGCAAGGGTCACGTACATCGTTAAACTGGAAATATTTGCCATCCGAATGTAGCAACATAGCGAACAGGTACACATAGCAGAGGATACGCCAGCGCACACAACCTCGAAGCAATGATCTCAGACATAGGTTGCCATGCATCAAATGAAAATCAATCCTGGAGATTCTGATCCAAGGCTCACGTTCCCTCATTCTATGATTTGTTGTGTCAGCACTGAGCAAGCGGAAGAAATACATCAATTGAGGAATCAAAACGTACGGCGCGCAGATTCGATTATCAGATGCTTCTTTGACTGCATAAACGCGTCAAGCTCCTCCTCCAATTCTTCCTCCATTCCGTCAGAGATACTGTCGTCGTCTTCATCGCTGTACATACCTGTGCTACACCGAAATGTTTGCTTGGCGTTCATAGTACAGACTTATGGAAACTGTATCGACGAATAGCGTTCATGAAAACCGTGATTGGTTTGAAGCCGAATACAGCTATACGTACATCGTTCTTTGATATGCACAACCACGTTAGAAAAAGATCAAGTCTTGTTCTCCCGGGAGTGCTGATAGACTGGAAGACAATCAACAGCATGTAGTGGCAGTGCGATTATGGACAAACCGATGTTAAGTTGCAATTTTTGTTTCAAGCTGATTTTTCGCGTATACAGCAGGATCATTGTTCACAAAACCCACAGCGATAAGTGAATCACGCGTGTTCCATCAATATGTGAATTCAAGCACAAGATTCGTACCAACAAAGTCTACCGGTTCGTTTGTCCGATAAGGGAACGAAATGTGAGCAATAGCTTTGTAGTCTGTCCCGGTTGTGATATGCTGAAGCAGCCTCCCGCTGGTGGTGACACACCGGTGTGTGGCAGCGCTCACAAGCTCGGCCTGCACAGAAATAGTGTTTTGCGGATCAGAACAGCGATGATTTCGGTTGAGCATGTTTAAATTGGTTCAAGAGTTTGGCACCAACCTATGAACCAGGAAAACAAACGCCCGCACATCATCCTCAACCAAAAATGAGAGCTGCGCCTTACACATGACCTCTCATAAATCGCAGGGCCCTCCAATCATCGACCGTGATCAAATGTAGGAAGATTGCACCGCATAATCTTGTGTACGCATCTAGCTTCACTTGGTTGTGCGCATCACCTTGCGAAGTGGTTTTGAAGCTTCACGTCACGCCGCTTCTAACCAGGTCGGCGGTCAGAGGCGTCCTCATTCGTAGGACATTGTATGCTGTAATATGACCATCGTAAATCATTTGGATATTATTTAGTATCAATAGTGATCGTAATCCTGACGATGAGAATAGTGATTATCATTTCAAATATCTTACAGCAGCTGTAACAAGTATTACATGTTACTCTCGCTGGCAGGGACATCCAGCTACGGGAGGCTTGCTGTACAATAAATACCCTGGAAGCGTAATTCAGGATCGTTACGATTATTGTTAGTATCTTGATTCACGAGACAATCCTATATTAGGCTCCCATCCCGGATCCTATATTGGACTCGCATCGCGGATCCTATGTTGGACTCGCATCTCGGATCCTATATTTTGGAATCGCGTCATGTCGGACCCGCGTTACTGGGTCATCTGAATCGCGAGTGCCACGACTACCATCTCTCATGAATTAAATAAATCATCGATACTTGATTCCCTAAACACGCATCCTTGATTTACGAGATTCATGACTGGCAGTAGGCATCTGCTATATGAGTCACTTGAGATGAGAGACCGCACAGTGACTGTAGCGTCCTCACACCTATACACACGCACACACTTCTCTTTTCATGTACAT
>NHOP01001374.1:0-11053 GCA_018697155.1 Pyramimonas parkeae | reverse complement strand
GAGTAAGAGGAGGGCGCGCAAACAGACAACTGCAACGCCTCAAGCAAGCAACGCGTCAGCAGAGATGGAACATCTCTCAAGAACATTCAACCAACCGGCCCAAGCAAGGCGGACGCACAACCCTGAAACTGACCAAGCCACATCGTCTTCCAGAGCACTGAAGGCGCACCTCCTGTTGGGCAGGCAGTCCACTAACTGGAGATGCCGTGTTTGTGTGTGGGTGGGTGTTTGTGTGTGTGCACAAATGCAAGAAAATGAACAGCTTCGATGATGACTTTCCTGCTGAAGATGCGCTTTGTAGAAAATAAACGTTGCTCACAAGCCAAACATGCTGTTTAGTGTGGAAACTAGTGGCTGGAGCCGGCATGGGAATGCACGTGCCACGCTTCATCCCAGCTCCTGCAAAGTCTCATAAACCCTGAGCACCTGCTTCACATTTCAGCATGAGCAGCCCACTAGTTGTGGGGGCTCACTGCTGGACTGGGCGCCACTTGGAGCACTGCGGATCCCGCCGCGCCCGCCAGCCCTGCCGCGCCTGCCTCCCCAAGCAGCAGGCACAGCCACTTGTCAGGCTCCCAAGCTCGCTAATCTCCTTGGACTATGCGCAATGCCGGGTTCCGCTGCCTGGTTGTACGACACGTCAACAGCTCCCACACTTGCTGTTTGCTGAAAACTCCGAATTCTGCGACTGGGATGTGTGTGTGCATGGAAAGGATGAGCTCGTACGCCATGGACGACACATCCCAATCTCGAGTTCACCGCACTGCCAACTGACCCGTCTACAACAGGCCCTACACATTGCTATCTGCATTGCGCGCCAGCGGATGTCTCTGTTTGCGCCTACGCACTGAAGTTTTCAACCTGACATTCTTCCATCTACACGCACCTCTGGCCTTTGTGGGGTCTGGCGCTGTCCAACCCTCCGGCACACGCGGAACTGCACGACATAACACATAAAGAGCAACGTCGCAGCAATCAACTATCGCAAGTACAAGGATGCCGCTGCTGACACATGCGCACGGATTGAAGTGGATGGCATGGCGTGAAGATTTTGAGTCTTCACCGACCAACTTGCAAAAGAGGTGTCCAGAGAGGTCTGAACGCATTTGCACGTGTATACTCGTCGCAGCAAGAATACCAAAGCTGAATATTTCAGCTGGCTCAGTTGGTAGATTCCGGAGCGCCATTTATGTGTAAGGCTTCAGGGTTTAGGGTGGTACCCCTTGGGGACCAGGCATTTGCTGCATCCAGTGTTTGTCATAGGCCAAGCAGAACGTGTCGTTTTTCAAATAGCTAGCAGCCATTCCAGGCCCCTAAGCTACCACTTGAAAGTTGCGCTGGTTGCAAAGCTGCATACTCAGTGGCTCGATGTGGGCTTCAATCAACGCACCAGCAACATCAAGACACAGCTTATGCGTGTGCATGTGCCCATGCAGAGATGGATGTGTTTGGGTTAGAACCAGAGGCAGGGTCGGCTGAAGGGACTGCAGTCTTCCCATCGCTCCATAGGCTGCTGTCAACCTGCGCGCGCATCAAGGCCTTGCATCCTAGGCTCCACGAAGGGAGAAGTGCGCGCTGCCGGCTGCAGGGCCCTTGCACAGGACAAGCACCTTGCCAGCACTCTTGTGCTACCGGCACAGACGCGTCAGCCGTGCCGCATGCGGGCATACAACGGCGTCCAAGTGATTCCCTGGCGCGCGGCTCGTACAATTCCAAGAGTCGGAGCGCCCAGAACGCTGGGCTGGGTGCGCCTAATGATAGGTGCAGGAGCGGCTGAACTGCGTACGGTTGGTGTGGGTGGATCTGCAGACGAGCACGCGGTGGCTCGGCTGCAAAACCAATCTCGCAGCACCACCAGGCAGCGCAGCCCATATGGGTGGAGCAAAGCCAGTATTGCCCAAACGGCCACACCACGTGCAGAAATCGCGTTATGCAACAGCAAACACACACCGCAGGGAAGGACACGGCAAAGCATGGCGCGCACCAGTGTAGTAATGAATCTGGGATGGCCCGCGTACTTGGTAGGCCCCTCCTGCCCCGGCAAGGCGCACGGTTCTCCGAAGTGTTGTCGAGGAAGGGCTCTGCACGAGCAACACGGTCACAAGCTGACGCTACCCACCCTGCCCAGGTTCTCAATCAATGCAATCTAGGGAAGCGTGCAGCTCCGCTAAAGGAGCCGCTCCTGTGGCCTCCCGTTTGAGGTATGAAACCCCTAGCGGTTGTTCTCCTAGATTCGATGGTTTGCCACCACCACAAAATGCGCGGCTGCGACCAACCTTCTTCCGAACGCGCACGTACAACATGAACTTCGACACATGCACCCAATTTGTTGCCTTTCAACGTGTGCACAGCTACTGCCCCCATCCTGAAACGGGCCAAGCAACACTTCAGTGCGCACAACATGCCACGACACATTCTCGTGCGAGCTCCGCCCCGCACCCCCATTTTGTCCAAGGAAAGATTCAGCGTGAGAATGTAGCCAGACAAACGAGGTAGATCTATGGGGTACTTTCCGATCTGCCGCCTACATCATGGCATGGCTCGCTCCCAACACTAATCCCGAATTCGTTTTTGAGTCGTTTTTATTGGTCCAAGTCCTTTTGCACACACGGGATAGCGTCAGTTTTTTGCCGGATAGAAGTACTGGACCGACAAGTCAATTGGAGTTCAACACTCATTATACACCTTCCTCCATAAGCTAATGAACATGGAGCGGGTGCTAGTCCAGATGTTGTTGCGAACTGCTTTGAGACCGCTGTGTACCGTTTAGGAACTTCTCCACCTGATCCAACCATTGAGGAATAGGCTCCAGATTACATAGCGTGTGCGATACTCGCCTTTCATCACCAACAGCTCCCAGCGGGATCCTGATATTGCGATTTGTGGGACCCTGACTCCCCTGATTGGTACACATACTCAGAGAAACACTTTTTGCGCGGTTCTTCGATTTTTTGAAATAGAGGCTCCCTACTGCCGAACACTTACCATGCCCCGCACGCTTCCCCAATTGCGCCCCCTTGCCTCGCCCAAATTTCTGAAAACAACTGACCATTGAGATCGTCGTGTCTGCTTCAAGCAGTGGTTCAGGTATTTCCAAAACTTCTGTCATTGTAATTGAAACGCTGACCTCACTGGGTATCCCACATAGGGAATCTGTTGAAATCCACAAATGGGTCACTCGCATAGAAACAGTGCGAGCCATGCCTTAAGAACACTTACCACATTTCAGTTGGTCATCAGCGCTTCTGCCTTGTCGGACGGATTGTGAGCAATTCGCGGGCGCGTTCACACGGGTTTGTCCCGCGGTTGAGGTCTCTCGGCGTTGTGACACTCCCCGGAGGGGTGAGCTGGTCAGAGACTTGGAAATGGGTCACCCAGAGATACTCTTGAACTTTTGGTCCCCCGTTTTCAATTAATTTACACTTTATTGTTACCGGACAGATGATCCAACCGCTAAACCAACAGGCTAACTATCAACTTAATGCCAATCTCTAAACCTTGTTAGAGCGTGGCCTACGCCACGACTCTTGACGTATGCACAAGCTACCACACATTGCAATGTTGCTGCACTATTCTGCCCATGCAAACACACATGCACTATGCCCGGCATTTTTTGTACTGACCACAGAACCTCTTATCAGATGGCTTAATGCGGGCGATAATGGCTACCAATTCCAGACTTTGAACTGGTTGGTAGGCCAACTAGCATTTGCTGATGACCTGGCTATAGTCACCAGATCCAAAGGGCGCGTGACGGTACAAGCCAGAAAAATCTCGACATCCTTTTGTTGGGCAGGCCTAGAGGCTAACATAGACCCCAACAAGAAGAAAATGACAGCTTATACCAGCCCGGTACACAATCCGAACATGAGTACAAATAGCCACCCAATGTACATTGGGAACACCACAGTACCAGTCCGAAAACCAAACGAACCCTATACGTACTTGTGTCAGGCCACAACGCTTGGCTACGCCCATCATACCAGCGTATCCCACACAATCAGAAAAACAAAGTGAATGGGCCTACAGGTAGAGGGATCTGCGGGCACACCAAACCTGAAACTTCGGATGATTGAACAGGTACTACGTCCGACGTAGAGGCACACTATGCCTACAGCCCCCTTCACCTTGGACGACATCAATAAGCTCGACTCAGCTCTGTTCAAAGCAGCAAAAAGGGCATGTGGCCTATCGGGGAAGGTGTCTCTTATCATGACGACCACACTGAAGAAACAGTTTGGTATGGAGGTTGAATTTGTACACCTCACACTTGTGTCCGCCCTACTTAAATGCATGCGATGGCGCCTTAACGGACAGAACGACATCTCCAACATTACTAAAGGCCTTCTCAACCACTACTGGAAACAAAATGTGGCAGGTGCTTGGACGACAGTTAACTTTCGGGGTCCCAGAATACCAGCAACGCTGCGTACCATGGATTTCCTGGCCCACATGTTAAAAAGCGTTGTTGACACACAAGGAGAACCCCTATTCACACCCACCACACCCAACAACGATGAGTATGGTTCCTCATCTCGATACTGATGAGGAACTACACTAACCGCGGACTTTTAGAATACCTCAGGAAGCTGGGCATGTCTTCGTCTATCACAGCTTACGAACCAGCACAACCTACACATGCTGACAGCACGGCAACCTCCCTCCAGAAGGAAGCCGCTGCCCTATTCCTCGAAAGTGGCCAAACTCCAACGCACCACTGACGCTGTTGCTCACCACATCGGTTGTTTGCACACAGACCGCACTACCGCCCCCCATCCTCGAAGAATCAACGCTTGCTCCTTCCCGACGCCCTGACCGTCTCCATTTGAACACCACCAATCGATACTTGTGTGGGCACCAACGGCAACCGACTCCGGATGCTTGTTCCCAACGAGAGCGCGACACCCGAAGAGAAACCGGACCAACGTAGCACCAGGAGAAATACACTCGGCCAATCTTCATCGATACGCTCGCATCAAGGCTTGCAAGCTATTGATAGACAGAGGAAACGTGCGCGCATGTATCTAGTCTGTTTAGAAGATCCTGACGCTCCCAACTGTTGGGGGGAACTTGGGATCCCAGAAATGCGTTCAAAGACCTAAACACAGGCAAGTGGTACGACACCGATCCAGATTTTACTCACGCTCGCAAAATCCAGTCCATCGGGGAAGACACGCTAGGGATCAAGCTTGCTAATCCCAACAAACTATTGGCGGGCAGAACAGTGCATGCACCAACGTACGTTATTGGAAAAATAGTGGACTTCTACCCAACCATCCAGATAAATACCAATAACGCAAAGGGACAAATTCCTTGGATACTTCGGCACCCACCAGAAAGCTGTCAGAGTGACGAAGATACAGATCGTTAACGATGATCCTGAAGCTTTGCCCATCACTGTGATGCCGGACAAGCCGGTGCCACCTTCGATACTTCGACCAGCTGATGTTGGAAGACGAACCCTGAAGTCCAAACTTGGACACAGCTCTATGGGGAGCAGGCATGCAAAGCTAGGTAAACACTTGACCCAGGTATACCCTGACCACGATGTAGTCCCAACGAGCGAGTGGACCCTAGCTAAATATGCTCCTATGCTGAACCACGAAATGACATACATTTCTATACACGACACCACTGGTAGGTGGGTTGCCAAACTATCGGGAAAACGCGTGTCTTTCCTCTACGCTAACTACGTTAGCTCCACGCCTTCGCTGTCCTGAATGACACCATCATCACTCTTGCCTGAACTCGCATTACTGTTTCGAAGATACAAGCCTGGAACCAGCCGCCCTCTGGAAGGGACAGTGGAAATTCAAGACCACTGGGCCATAACAACACCCATACCAACAGCCCCACGTAAATGCTATCCCATCCACAGGCAAACTTTTTGCCTCTCCCTGGACGATAACTTGGATCAAAAATCTTATTGCTCAGCAAGTGGGAGAGACTGTCTGTTCAGAGCGGAATTCCACGCATACTCCTCCACATCTGGAGCTTGTATTTATATGAACCCTCAATACTCGTCGCATGAGCTAGCAAAGTCCCTGAGTGGTGCAATGTCGTCGCCGATAGAGAACAAACCGTTCTGAGCTGTCGTGGTCTTTCCCAAGTGGAAGAACAAAACATGCTACATGCGAATGCTACCCCACCCACGTTGCAGGCTGATCGAGTGTTGAAACAAAGTGCGTAAAAAAACACATTTTCTCTCTCCTCGCCGGACAATTAGAATTATCAACACCACTCAGGCGCCGAAAAATGGCGTGTAATGATTTTTCAAAGAGCCAACCCAGCAGGACCAGCCCAATACCGCACGGACTCCCCATCCGCGCGAATTGCTGAAGCTGCACAGACCTTGGGAGCTGCAACAGACCCACGGCACGATAATGCATTTGATGACGCACCCTCCCTCCCAGACCTGATTCAGCACATAAACAAGCTCCCGCTCATACAATATCCATACGCAGGACAACCCCATCGGGAACTGCACCTCTACCCACACCTATCCGGGCACACCCGAAGACAAAACCGGTGTTCACGGATGGCTACCTACTACTGGACGGCAGCACAGGAGCCGCATTCTACCGAGATGACACCCAAATTAGCACTCAAGGTAGAGCAGAAGGCCCGCAAACGGTGCTGCGCGCTGAAGTGACAGCCGTAGTAACCGCATTGGACGAATCACAACCGACGGCGCCAATATACCTGTGCACAAAAAGCCTATCATCCTTGCACCTTATCAATAAATGGATCCACACTCCATGGACGCTCGAAGACAAACATACCGACCTACTGCGCAAGATCGCAGAACGCATTGCACATAGAATTGCTCCAACTCATTTCTCAAAGTCAAAGTACATATACAGATACGTGGCAACGAAATGCCTGATAAGGCGGCCAAAGAATGTGCACAATTCAAAGACCCTCTAGAAAACATAAGCTTTGGGAATTCCCTCACAGACACAGCCCAATGCCGTTTCATGGCCGCACAAGCGGATCGGATGGCCAATACCCAGAATAAAGAATCCAACGAGGGACTTGAGACCGTTAGCGTCAGACATTGAGGTGCGCTTTCAGAAGTACCAAACCAAAGTACCCAGCATGTGGATAAATTGCTCGGGCGAACTAGACTCTGAGGCATCCAACCATTTCTAGAAGACCCATGGAGGCGCAGATAATGGGTTATTTCAAGTAACCCTTGAAACCAGATTGTATAATATTTGGTAGGCAAGACAATTCGCCTGATACTCAACACACATTACACACGGACCTGGTACCGCCACGGAAGACAAACCCTGATGGGTCGGAAGAAGAAAACTTGCACCATCAATTGGATCTAAGCTGTATACTTGTCAAAAATTGGCCTGCTGACGTCCCTCGACCAGCAGGACGAGGGAGACCCAGCTAGTTTGCAGGTGGTCCCCAACTTAAAGTCGAGATCATTGATCTTCCATTCGCTAGCAACCTGAGACTTGAAGTGGCAGTAATCCGAGAACAAGCGAAATACTCAAGAATGGCTAGACACGTCCACTACCGCTCGAGAACGTTGGACGCACATCTACTACACCCAGAAAACTTCGACAAACGAACGGCTAACAAAGACACAACTGGGACTTAGTGAATTACAGGAAGCAAGACATCTGGACGAGAGGGACGGCAGAGCTGGCTCACACGAGCCGGATGAACCGTTGAAGGAATACCGGGAATAATGACTGCGGGCATGCAAGGATGCATCCCCAAAAGCAATGTAGATGCATTAATGGAACTTGGAATTCCAACATCTGAACACAAATTGCTCAACCGAGAGCTACACGATCTGGCTGTCGGGCCCATAAGGATGATGAGTTGAACGCACTACAGAATTCATAGGTCAAGAGGACTTACATAATGCCAGGAGGACGGGACACCCACAAGGTGTAAGCGGGGCGAGCGGACAAGGGACTGACCGCAAAGACCTAGTGCGATAACCAAGGGCACAGTGGGTTAGGATACAATAGGTAGGGCATATAGGATAAGGACATGGCATAGAGTAGTTCCTGCCTCGGTGCACCACCGCGAGTGGGCACGTCTCGCATAGCAACCGGTAGAGGCAGCGCGCGCGGCTGAAGATAGCAGGGCTAGCCCCCTCCCCCAGTCCTTGAACCAACCCCCTTGTGCGGAGGGTTCACTGTCATTGGCATTATTATGCCCCTACCACTGGGAAGCGGCAGCTTGGGGATACCAGCACCTGCGATCCATCTCATCTATCGCGCACCATCGGAAGCTTTGACACCTACCCTTTGCACTATGACATCTTCTGGACTGTGCTTTCCACCCATGCAACAGGTGCACAGGGTCTTGCCAGCCACGAAGCATGTTGCATGGTAAGCGAGGCGTCCACATTGATTGGGATTCGTTGCATGCCACATTCTTTCAACACATGTCTTGGCAACTCAAATCTCAACCTTCAAAAACGCTTTTGCACAACAAGACCCACAGTTTCCAAAACGAAACCTTCACTTTTCAACGGCTTTAGTGTTGGACCTGTGGGTCAGAAGGAGGTTGCATCGTCGGTGGAGATTCGGCAACATGCCCAGATTTTGGCATGTGTGGGAATATGGTCCGAATAGGAATAGGCATAACAGGTGTTCACAAAATTCTTGCTTTCCATTAAAGCTTCGAAGTTCCCTTCTAATACTCCTTGTTGCACGGTTCCTACATAGGAACCTGTCGATATCAGGTGATGGGTTGGTGAATGTATAAATGCAGGTCAGCAAAGACAACAAAAAGAAGTTTGGAAATATGCAAAGCTCCTATGTGTTCCCTGAGATGTATACTCATCATCACCACTACCATATGGAAGCAGAATACCTGATTGCTCTAGCATGGGACATCCAATTCAAGATCACTAGTTTTCGATCCCATCTCGATTCTGTGTCCACATGAGGTGTGCCATCGAAGACAGGACAACCCGTGTTTCAATTTTTCCACTCTTGCATCACACCTCGCACCTTCGCCCATCCAACTTTCCATCGGTCATCAGCACCAGTGCCCGACATACCAGCCTCCACCTGAGCGATCCACAGCGGCGCCATCAACAAGGGATCGTTTTGCATACTTGCATTGCTCACAACTTTCATGGGCTTGATCCTAAATTTCTCCTGCACAGAGCCCTGGGAGGCGATCCTCGGGCTTTGTGATGTTTGGAACAGCACATGGACCCTGAAGAAGCATTGTGTGCATGCAACAAGTCATGGTTGCTCTGGATGGACACAGAATTGCCACCGTCACGTGCCCAAGCGCCACACGTTTTTGCAAAAGCGTGGTCAATGACTAGCTGTTATTTACAACTTGCATAAAGTACAAGGACTACCAAGTAGATGTTTATATTGTCTAAACATCTAGTTGGTGTAGGCACATATCATAAATGTCATGCATTTGCAAATTCTCGGGTTCACCTCTTGGATTGATACAAGCTGCGAGTGCTAAAGATGCATAGGGATATTCAGTGAACGTGGAATCTTCACATTAAACAACAAGAACAACTTGTTCATTAAAACATAGTTTGTTGTGGTATAAACCATATCCCACACGAGCAGTGTTCAAAATTGTGCATACAGTAGGGTGTGTAGTGAAAATCTTGTGTATTACATTCCACTCATCCTATGGCTTGGACATCAATCTATGACCCTAGTATAAGCCTTCGGCAATCGAACGTAAGGGATTCTGTTCAGAATGTACCTAGAGGCTGGAATAGCCGTGCTATGGTAGATGTGACTGGAAATGGAAAACACCCCATAATTCAAACATACGCTTGGAACAAACAGAAAGTCGGGTAACATATAGCTGTCGCACTCAAAAATCAAGTAAATACATGTCGCGAAGATCGGCTTGATTTTTGCCACTTTTCCTACAAATGGTCGCTACCGTACCTCAGGTTTGACCAGCGCGCTGCTATGGGTGCGGGCGTTCGACCAGCTTGGAGCTTGGATCGGTCGTACGATGTGTGGGCGAGCCCGATGTGCTGGATGCTCGAGTATCTGGTTGACGGGCATGATGGCCGCGTGCGAGAAACACTGAAGAAACAAGGAATTGAGAATCGCGCGCACAAGCAACAAGCGCGCGAGTACCCAGTACAAGTGGTGGACCTGCATGCTAAAAGGATATACTCAAAGAGTTTCCTTGAAACGCTCCCACGCACCAGAACAGTTACTGAAGGTCAACTACGCGAAAATTCCATGCAATTGCTTTATCGACAATCCCAACTGTCCATCCCGAAGCGAGCGACAGCACGTGTGTGACACGCAAACGAAGCCATTCCGAGCCGTTTCTTAGGACAGCATACTAGCTGATGGTGATGCTGTTTTGTGTAAATACGCGTGTTCACGGACAAGGGGCGCGTGGGTCTCATTTTCAAACCCGAGCTGGTGGAGAGTTGTGCATGTGGCGGCTGATTCCCACGGAAAGCACAGCACGGCGGTGCTGGGAATGGGCGCGAGATCCGATGCCACCCACGCATGAGATCCCGATACGGATGCTGGACGATTCGCCACACGCCCACCGGGGAGGTTATGCAAGGGATTCAAATGCGTTGTAGTTGCGACACGCTCAGACCTGGATGCAAAACGATCGGAGGGATCGGAAGAGAGGGTGGTTTGTACGACACACGCCGTCCTGGATGCAACACAATGGGGTCGGACACGGATGTTGCTCTGTGCAAAACACCCTGACACCGACACAGAAGCGGTTCTAAGCCACACGCAGACCCGAACACAATACAGAGGATTCAGGCACCGATGGTGGTTTGTACGCCACGCCAACCTCAATGATACACAAGGGATTCACATCAGGATGCTGGTTTGGAAGACACGCAGAGCTGGATACAAAGCAAGTGGATCAGACAAGAGTGATGCCTTGTGCGACCCGCGCAGATCCGGATTCAATGGGGGGGCGGCTCAGATATGGATGGCGGTTTGTAGGACACGCGTCACCTCGAAGGAATAAAATGATTCAAACGCCAATTGTGGTTTATACGAAACCCGCGGACCTGGATGCAACACAATGGACTCACACACGA
>NHOP01001373.1:0-11057 GCA_018697155.1 Pyramimonas parkeae | reverse complement strand
GTGGCAAAACTGTAGAAGGCCGTATGCATTGCCAAATAGAACCGATCATTGCGAAAAATGTCGCCATTCTGCAATTTGAGTACTTGGTTTCGATGAGGGCGCTCCTAGCTGCACAGATTTTGCTCCTAGCTGCACAGATTTTGCTCCTAGCTGCAAAAGCAGACGGGACCTTTCCACACACGAGCGCAGTACACTGCAGCAGAACCTACCTGCACTGTACCTTTTGCAGGTTGCTCTATATTATATGTTGCCCTCTACTGCCGTCCACCAACTCACAACAAACGAGTGTCTTGAGTGGTTATTTTGTGGGAATCATTTGATATACTCGTGCAGATCTGTTGCGCGCATCGACATCACTTGCTTTGGTCTGAATTCCACCATTTCGCTGTTGTGATTGTTTGTGCGGATAACCTCTCGTGCTTGATGTGCACACCTTCTTGTCGGTGCCGCCTCCATTATGTTAGTGTCATGTATTTCCCGGGGAACGTGTTGCGTCCAGTATTTTTGTACTTAAAGCTAGGCAAAAGCAAAAATTCAACGTACGTGCGCAGGTGTGAGTGCTTGATGGTGAAGGTCTTCAGAGAATGTACCAGGAGGTCACGCTCTTGTCGCTCAGTGAAATCCTTGTTCATGCACCTTGCTCGTTGGGTGTGTCTAAGAAGCAGGAAGACGCACCAGATGCACACAAAACAGAAATCCCATTAGACCACAACATGACCAACAGAAGTTGTCATCAAGGCTACAACCTGCGTGCATACGCACATTGCTTTGGGACATCTTGCGTACATAATTACCTGGGTACATGCATAGATCCTAGTCAACTGGCGAGATACAAACATCATGATCACTGCTATGCGAGCATCATTTGCGCGGCCCGTTGTTCTTCCGATAAGCGAAGGGTCTCCTCCTCCAAAGGAACCGTGGTTTGTGCTGGTGCTGAATACAAACTGTTTTGGTCGTCATTCAGTTCCTCATAGTTATCCGATGCCGCTCATAAAGCACCACACTGTTCCGGAAATCAACGATTATCTGTCTTTGCAGAGTTTCAATAGCGCAATATCTTGAGGTTGCAGGTTTTCTCCCAGCGCAAGCATGGAAACATAACATGAAAATATACTGACATCAACCAAGATGGCATTCTTGCGGTGTTGTCAATTTCTTTGTGGTTGTCAACTGTTTTCCATCGTCATACAGGTTCACTGCTTGACTACGATCGTTAGAATTGTTCTTGGCGTTGTTCCTTTGCTCCTTGCCGCGCAGGGGGTATCGGTGGATGCATCAAGTGTGCTGTGCGTGGGGTCTCAACCTTGGCCCTTCCCTTCGTCGTTGATGATGGGCTTCACCGGATCCGCTCCGCCAGCTGGCGACGGAAGCCTTCCAGCTGTCACGCCCGACCTGGAGGAGATCGCTGACGCCCGCTGGTGCGCCTATCTGTGTGCGACATCTGTCACCTGGGCCAAAAGTTCTTGCACATTTCGTGGCTACCTTTCCTTCTCACCCTACCCCGAAAAGCGCACAGGCTGCGTTTTCCGTTCAGATATGACCATCGATTCCAACCCAAGCGGGTTGTTTTGTTGAAGTTCGTACAGTGTCAGGTTTGATTTTGCACCAGTTGTTTTCCCAGAATGCCTTTCATGTTGACACATGACAGCAATGCCCTCTGTGCATATCTTGGGAGTTGTTTTGGATCAGTCAGAACAGCAACAAGACGGGCAAAGACGGAACACAGAATCTGCCTGTTGAATCAGTTTTCGATTGATGCGGCCTTCTCTCTCAACAAGACGCGCATGACGGATGGCTTGGAGCTGCCCGATATGTGTTTTGGCATGGCAGGGTGCATCGGTCATGGCTAGCAGCTTATTTCGCCCAAGGGACGCAGCACAAACTGCCTCCGTACTTGCAAGGTGGGCTAACTATTTCAGGGCATCAAACAATCCAAATGATGTCTAGCTGTTAGTTCCGAGGCTAGTACCAAGTGAATCCCGTAAGATGACTGAGTATACCGTTTCCAATGTGTTTGATCTGTAACTGATGGTGGGTAGCAGCAGATATTAGCAGCCGCTGTCACCACCGCTAGGCCCTTTGTTCGCTACTCACTTGCCACTAAGTTCATCAAAATAGGGCTTTCAGTTCTACGTGCTCTGTCTGATACAATTGCTGTGTTCGTATACTGTTTTTACTGAAGCAAATTTGCACAGTGGACCTCAACAGCGTTCGTTACACTCGCTCCTTGTGTCTGGCCTACACTTCGAGTGACTTCCTATGCACAGACGACTGTTCCATATTGAGGTTCAAGTTTGGCACGCTTGTGAGGTTTGCTATGTTGGTGTATTCATCACCAACCAGATAGAGTCAAGTGGAAAGATGACACTCGTTTCATCTCTATGTTAATGCAAAGCACACTGTCTGTGTTTAAGTATAGTCTAGGTTGTGGGGCTGCATGTTGCAAGCACTCTCAATCACATACACGTATTACATTTGTATTTGTCCAGCAGTCATTTTCGGTATCTTAAGTAAAAGTAGCTGAACACAAGTTGTGCTACGGGCGTGTCCGATCTTATTTCCGCAGTCAGACGAATTTTGTTTTTGTTCTTTTCATTTTTGTTTTGTTTTCCCCTGTGTTTTCGATTTTCGATTTTGTTGGGAGTTTTTGTTTGACTCGTTTTTCATGTTTTTTGTTTTGTTTGTTTTTTTATTTTTTTATTTTTTAATGGTATGTTATGGTTTGTTTGTTTGTTTGGTTGTTTGTTTTTTTGGGGGATGTGATTTTATTGTGTTGTCTTCAATTTGATTTCATTTTTATTTTTGCTGTATATGCATAATCTCATGGGTTAGATTTACGGAACGTGCCATTCTCACAATGGTCTGTTCTCAGTACAACGTCGAGCCTATGTTTTGGTGTGGTCACAGCGTGTACATGCTTGTAGACTGCATGCTTGTATTTCTGGTGCCATTGTGTGTTGTGCACGCAATCATGCACAACACACAATGATCACAGCGCCATCATCTATGCATTGCTGCAGAAAACAGGCCGACCAAACCCAGAATGTTGTGAATAATGTGATGAGGTGTGAACAATACATGCCACTAATCTATCATGAATAGTGTTGTTACCAGCCAAAGACTGGATGCCACGCAGTTGTCCAACGCAACACCAATTTCACTCAACCTTTCCAATCGAGACAAAGTGGATATACGGCTAGCAGCTCACGTCGACGAGTGACTATGTGTTTATCCTTTGCTCGTTGGAGTCATTTGTCAGAATGAGTCCTTAGCTGGAAATAGTGTGTTCAGGGAGGAAAGAAGTCGCTCAACAAACAACAGTAGAAACTTTGTCTTGATGTACGCTGTCACCCTAGAGGATGTAGAAGTTGCCAAGGCTTTACTCAATGTCCTTCACATAAACTTGCCAGTCGCTATGGCTGTAGCGATTTGGACAGTATCATTCGCGTGAATGCCTGCCCTTTATTGAGTGCAACAAGGATGTTGTCTTTGATCTGCCTTGCCGATGGCTCGAGATTTCCTCTGGATCCCGTGGGTGCAATACTGTCTTCAAGTCTCGGTCTCTTGCATATGCCTGGTTCCATTTTGTGATTGTGATGGCGCAAGTTCTGCACGCCTGCAATTGGATGAAGATTGCACGAGTTTACAGTATGGTTTCTTTGATGATATCTTCATTTCCGGTTCCATCGCTCGACGGAATCTCATCGGGTGTGTATTTGGATACAGATTCGATATGCTTCTCCCACTCCATGAGTCTTGTATCATCAAATTGAGTGCTTGTTCACAAGACACATTCGCTTGCACCATTCTGAGGGTAGTGCCGTCAGTCTACATACAAGTTTGTGTAATCCTGGATCGTTTGCGAGTGGCTTGCGTAGGTGGGGCACAGTTTTCAATTCCAGGAGGGTACTCCATTGCAAACAACTTGCTAAAGCGCTGGGCCTCTCAGGGTCTCACTGAGGTATTCTCCAACTTCGTTTCTGACATATTTGACGAACAGCAAAACGAGTTTGCCCATGAAATCAATGCACAGTCCACCAGTGGGTGACTTACAATACCTGCAGATGTTGGTCATTCGGTTTGTGTTATTGGTGGTACACTTGTATTCATAGAATATGAGTCAATGGGCACCTCAGCAGATTGCTTGCATGCTTCTGGACGTATCCATTACTGGTGGTACCATATGAGAATGCTGTGCGTGATGGCCGCTTCATTTCTCTTTGGCAAATCCATATGTAGATGCTGCTGATGAGATACCAACAAAAATCACAATTATGGCACAAACTTCATCCAAATTGTCAATGCAAGATATTGCCGTGCACCCTGCAGAACTCCGTTAAGGTTTTTGAAGGATTCAAAAATGTGTGTGTGGAACATTTGTACGCAAAGGTGTCTGGATAATTGGCGTGCGTGTGTGTGAAGTATGGCTGCGTGCACTCATTTTCCATTATTTGCTCTAATGATTGGATCGCTAGGAGGAAAGCTGGCAGGGGCCTGAAGTGCCTCAAGTGGAGATTAGCATGCAGGATGGGTGCGTACCTCTTTTTCATTTATGCACCAGGATCTAGTGTCTCTGGTCTGACATGTGACTATACCCTGTATCAACCTGTAGCTTCTGTTGTTGTGGCTTTGTCGATGTTCTGACATTTCAATCAGAGCTGAATAGTGTGTGTAGTCCAACCTTGCCTGCATTTTTGATTGTTGATGTATGTATTTAAGTTACGTTGCAATAGAATAAATGTGACATCAACATCATCGCAAAGTCATACCGCAAAAAAAACGACTTCATAACACACCTTGTTTATCCCCGGGCGGTGACTGCGCGATCACCTTGCATTTACGTTTTGGTTACCAGGCGGTACCGTTCATTCAGCTCATGGCGTTTTTGGGCTCGTTTTGGCTGTGTGCGTGAATCAGCCACAATATCATGAATCGCCAAAATCTGAGGTTACGTTAACGCCTTTGGATTTAAAAGCCATATTCACGTTGCTGTCAGAAAACAAAGGCTAGCGTCAGGTATCTATAGGGTCACCATGAGGGCAACTATGTAAAATTTGATTTCTGCAAGGATGCGTGCATGTATCCAAAATGTTGAATAACCACATATGTACATATAGAGAGCCATGACCCTTGTCTAAACAGTGGGAAGGCATGCCAGCTGGGTCGCATGCTGAATTGCACCAGTGCGCAAGGTGCATTTGAAATGTCCAAGGACAAAACGCACTCTGACATCCGGGGAGAATGATCTTGTCATCGATTTCAGAAAATCCTGCTGATCAGTAAACAAGCGCAAGAGACTAGCATGTCCTATGTTTGATTCGCAGCCGGATACCGGTGAGTGTGCTCTGTATGTTGGCGCATCTCAGCGGATCGCATGTGCACAGATATCCAAGCACGTCGACTCGCGTCAACTGTCGCAACTCAATCATGTGGAAAAACGAGTATTACTAAGTATCTCTCATACCAGCGTAATCAAGATTCTTGCTCTTTTTGTCATTCCGCAATATCAGCCACCTTGCGTTTGATTGGACAAAGGATATACACGGAGAAACTGTGCGGTATGTGTTGACTGCAGGTTTATGAAGTACATGCTGTTGCGAATAGTTGATGATTCTGGAAATGAAAAGAGTGTCGTGAGGGGAGACATGCGTGCTGGCTACCACCGAGATGTGCTTGCTCATACTATGCGGATATTGGCTCCCTTGCAGGTCAGTCCATGATACCATCCTACAAAAAATCATTGTTGAAGTCTTTGAATAGAAGTTGTACAAGATCTAGCATGATCACCTGTGAATGCACAATGTCAGCTTTCTTCTCCTGAGTGAGTCACAATGTCATGCACACGAAAAAGCCGCGTAATCGATGCTGTTGTGGCTGAACACAGCTACTTCCCGTGCTCTTGATGCGTGCATGCACATTGGACGGGGCATTTTAGGTGACGCATTGTGGGGGAGGGAGCTTGGAAATTGGAGGCGAAGGGCAGTGGCTAAATGTCTTTGGGAATAGCTCTCAATTCGGAGAAGCAGACCATGTTCTCACAGCTCAGCTGTTACGTCAAGCGTTGCCTTTCACGCTCATAAAAGTTCTGCCGACCATGTAGATTAGGCCACATCGAAAATACTCCATAACCTGCGCATGGATTTTCGGCGTTCAAGTAGTCCTAGTAGTAGGTCACCAGTATCCGGTATAGCTGAGGTTGCCACTCAGTTGTAAGGGAGTAAGTACATGCTGTATCATTGTGCGAGTTCCATGATATTACATTTCCCTGTCCCGTGTTGGCAAAAACTATGCCATGTATCTTTATCTTCCCAACATTTAACACAGAAACGAGCAAGCCCTGTTTTGGGTCAATGTGTATACCGTTTCGGGAAGCTCAGAAGATATATGAGCATAGTGGGTTTAGAGGTACCAGCGCACATACATGAAGAAAAGCCGTTTAATTCGTTGATTAATGCATACCTTTCTAGATTGCGGAAATCATGCTGATTATTTGCAATATCACCTCAACATGCAGGATTGAGGTTGATCGTACCATGTTCGAGACGATCAACGACCTAAATATTGATGAGAGAACGTTTACAAGTGTCAAGTCTCAGCTCCAACGCTTTTTTCTTGACTTCACGGACACACTGAGATCGTGATTGTGGTTGCTGCGCAAGCACCCGGATTGAGTTCATTGTGGATACGCATCCCTCTAGCTGCTAGGCATCTGCATCGCCATAACAGCAAAAGAACAGCAGTCGAGGGACCATATCTCTGCAATGGGGGACCAACCCGTTCGCTGTGTTGGGCTTGTACAGCCACACCCCTGATACATTCTTGGTTGGCGAGCTCTGTCACACTTTATTTGGCGAGCCAGAGGGGATCACACCATGTTTTCTATAATGGGCTTGGGCTTGCAGCTTGATACGCGCCAATTTACCATCACTGCAGGCCACAGTCTTTTCATATTTTGCTGCAAAGCCATCCCCCCAACACCATGCCAACAATAACATCAACACACAAAGGTTTTCAAAACATGACCGAGCAGCATGCCACAATGATATGCGCCTACAAATTGAGCATAATTTCATATATTTAGAGATTGGTTGGAAGACGAAGTGCAATGTCATATATATCTTCGGGCACACGCTTTTGAAAGTCCAATACATTGGTTGACTGCAGACGATAATCTTGAAAATGAACCACTTTTCTCAGAAAACGGGGATGGCAGTCACCATGCTCTTGCATCTTCCACACAAAAAAAGATGTTCTACAAAAACTGGAAATGGCGTACTTTCCATTTCAGCCGCCCCATCAGTTTTCGTTTTTTTGAATTAAGTTTCCTTCTGCAACGGGAGTGTGTTGGCCAGGCATATCGCCTCAATATCGAAAACCTCCCTAAGGCTACAAGTCCACACGTGTTGCACTTTCAGGCACCCCTACGTAGCTGCAGAAGCGTATCCAAAATCTGATCAACACGAAGGAGAGTCTTGGTATCCTCTACATACGAGAGATGTTTCACAGGGCTTAGCTTATCATCATCCGCACCCCAGGACTACAACGAGTGTACTCACAGTTGAAGATGCAGGCGGAGACGGCCATGGCGGTGCCCATTATGCCAACCATGATCACGATCAAAATTGTACCCACCCACAGATACGTCTCATTGACCGAGCCGCTAAGCCTAGAGGCCATTCCCAGCACCATACTGCTCCTGCCAGTTGAACTCTTGTCCGATGCCTTGCTCTCCTTCTCGCTGTTTGTTTTCTTGTGATCTGTTTCCTCCTCACGCGCCTCCTCCGCTTCAGCCTTTGCGGCGGCGATATCCGTGGGCGCAGGCATCTTGTTCCCTTGATCCGCATCCATATTCAGCTGGTCGCTTGCCTTAAGAAAATGTTCCCAGCACAAGGGGGACCAAATTTAGGAGGAGCTGAGAGCGGCGAGATAAACCGTCGAGACAGTGATAGAGGCAGATGAAAGGCAGTCCGCACGCGACCCTGGGTTTTCGTTTCCATGCTAGCACCTGACAGGGGCTCGTACAGCAGTAATACCGTTCCCAACCCTCGAAGCCTAGGACTTGCAAGACCATGCTTGACATCATAAAGAGAGAGAGCTCTCGACAATCTTGGTGCTGGAACAGCTGACTGCGTGCAGCAGAAATGGCGCGTCTTGCACAAGCTCAGCTGTACTTGTCGCATCAACGTACGCACACAACAGCTTTATGGCCAAACTTTGCGAGCCCAGTCGAAACCAATTCGCGACCCTCTC
This sequence comes from Pyramimonas parkeae, assembly GCA_018697155.1. Taxonomy (NCBI): domain Eukaryota; kingdom Viridiplantae; phylum Chlorophyta; class Pyramimonadophyceae; order Pyramimonadales; family Pyramimonadaceae; genus Pyramimonas; species Pyramimonas parkeae. Next base: position 2,804 of record NHOP01001373.1, on the reverse strand, counting down.
ACCAAAGAACCTTTGGCTGCTAGTCAGGCATGCTTTCCTGAGTGCGCAGCGCACATCATGTGCAGACATGGTGCATTCAACCATCGGCCAGCAAATCAGAGGACATCGAATTTCAAAAGTCCACACAGAGCCGACCACGATCAAGCAAGTTTGATGGCGCATCTCCTACACTTGCTTGAACTTGGAATGCATCCACATCAACAGACTGCCCGCGAGTGACTGGGCGAATCTCATTGAAAAGCGTCCTGGTTCAAGCTGCTCAACCGACGAAGCCAACTCCTAGAATATCCAAAACCATCGCACCGATTGCTGCAAGCATCCAATAGAGATGTGGAAAGCAACCGAACAAGATCAAATCGCACAAGCAATCCCTACAATTCCCAAGGGCGGCAACTTCACTTTTCGGTGTTTCGTGTTCTTGGACAACACAGTGCTTTCGTCGTTGTTCTCGTGACAAAGGTACTTACACGGCGACCAAAGCTTGGACTGGTTGTGGTACGCGCGGAGATCGGCAAAGTTTGTGATAACGTGAAACAACACAAAACCAATCTTGTCTACGAAAACGTTGCTACGCTTCTTGGTCATGGCGTCCGCAATCTGAAACGCGCCCACGCTTGACTCTAGCACACACATTGGCAAGACTAGGTTTGTTTATTGAGAGGATATTTGATACACTTGAATCTTTGCATGCACCGTCAAACATCGCCTAATGAATGTGTGATCAAGATGTTTTGAGATCAAGATACATGCCTAGGGGGTGAACGGAGTGGACTGCGCTGACACAGATAATGCTTTGTGGACCACAAGAAACACATCATCCATCAAGCTGTGCGGGATGACCTTCCCGAGGTCACTGCTAAGCCACTGAGGACTCTTGAACCCGGTCCGCAGCATTTCTTTGCCGTTAGCTTGGGCGGACATTGTTGTGCACCACATTGTGGGATGTTAGCTCACTTGTGTTGACGTACCTGGTTCTCGCCCTGGGAGGGGTTCCACGCATTCAGCTTGGTGGCGCCCGTGGGGGTGCTCATCATCCCAGCCTGCGTCCCCGAGAGCTGGCCCGCCGCCTGCCTCTGGGCAGCCACTGCTTTCCAAGCCCTGGCTTCAGGGCTCAGTTGGTCGGGATGCGTGGCCAGCCCACCGCCTTGCGCGTCTGCACAGCAGAGGGGTATGGCGCCGTCGTCAGCGTGAGTGCAGACGCTACAGTGCACCCCCAACACGAGGGAAGAAAACACGAGTTATGCCCAGAGATCGGGCCAGGATCAGCGTCCAATATCAGCGCCCCGTGGCGTAAGAAGTCTCTTGACATGGCTAAGCATCCAACGATAGGTACAGCATGCTCAGCATATATGCGGGGGTTCCTACGGGATTGGCCCACAACCTATATTTCAACGGAGAACGTTGGCTGAAAAATCTCTGATATGTGTGTTTAAATACAGGCGACACTCCTGTCTGGCTACCACCCTCCGCTGCGGACCAGATTCAATGGGGAAGACACCGTGATAAATGGAAACAGCCAAATACCTGCCTAGCTCGATGGGTGCAGACACTGACATGCTTTCTAGAAAGTCCTGGTTCTGTTCCCCAAAACTATTCCAGGGGATGTGCTCCATTGGTCTTCACCTTACCCCCAACCCTCATGTGTCCGTCCTCCCCGTCCTTATTGTCAGAACAGTCGATTTCGAGGATCAATCTTCGGCGTACTCGGAACTTGGTCTCCGAAAGCGAGGGCCTCTCACCTGGCACCCCGTTAGGTTGGGGCATTCTCCCAGGCATTGCGCCTCCGGCTGGTTGTGCGCTGGTGGCGCTGGTTTTGGGTGTTTGCTGTTCAGAGCCTGCAAGCAAACTTGCGAACACATCGTCACCACACAGCGAGCACAAGCAACAACACGGACAAAAGCAAGCAGTGACGGATCCGGCATTTTGTGCATGTACAAAAACTCACAGTTCTCAGCCAAAAGCGAGGCTTGATAGCCCTTGATTAGATTCAATCTGGCACGTCGACAGTATTAAATAGGCTTTCATGAATATGTATTCTCCACTCCCATGACGAGTCCGCATCGTCACAAAACCGACGCGGCAGCCGCTCATGCGGACCACGTCAATGCTTCCGACTATGAGATAGTGAATGGCTAGTATCAATGGCAGTTGGAATAAGAGACCTCATGAGCCTGCATCGCGGACGCTGCCTTGACACAGGCAATCAAGTACTTCAAGAGAGCCTTCCCCTCCTTCGGCGGGGCGGTGCGGCAAAGGATCCCCGTCTCCAGGGCTACACAGCAAGCAAAACGAGATGCAAATTTTCAAAGCAAAGAGATGCCTTCTTGGCGAACAGCACCTTCGCCCTCCTTCTCGCAGCACAGCATACAAAAAGGACATCGCTTCCGCTGTCACATCAAGCGCGGGACATGGTACTTTAGGAGGCTTTGCGCGCACTCGCACTGATTTTCTGGTCGGCCATGCTTGTTGCCAGATTCTGCAGCATGACCGCCATGCTCTCCATTTTCACAGCTTCCGCCGCCTTCTGGGCGCTGGCCGCCTTCTTGGCTCGACTCGCAGGGGAGCCCGAGGCTAGAGGCGCGAAGGCGCATGCCAACAGGGCGGCAACAACGACAACTGCGGGCTTGAAAAATAATGGAGGCATCGACCTTCAGTCAGCAGACGAGCCGTGGAGCGGGAGTGATCCAGCCGCGTTGAGTACCAGCCAAATGGGCAAAGGGGGCAGCGAAAGAGGAAGCTCTTTGTGGGGAACTGGCCAAATGCCCAAGGAAACAAACAAAAACCAAACGCGGGTCAGCCGACGA
>NHOP01001372.1:0-11059 GCA_018697155.1 Pyramimonas parkeae | reverse complement strand
TTGTTGGCACCATGCCGATCACGAGACATACAACGACATATCTGCCAGTTTCCAGCACATCTTTGCAAGATTAGCAGTTGTGTTGATCAATATATGCACCATCTGCCCATCACGGAAAAAAAACTTCTTACAACAACAAATCGGAGTTACGACAATCACGAGACATGCGACGACGTTCTGGCATGTGCAGCCATGCTTGACGACTGGCTACAAAGCTGAATGTAATTTGCTCTACATCAAGAAGACCACTTTACGAGCACTACCGAAGAGCCACAACGAGTTGAGGGACGTGTAGAAAGACCGATACATCGCAATATCAGTGAATTTGGGCTTGGATGGCCGAGCAGTTCGGGTAGGTAGAGTTCTTCCCTAGGATTTCTGCCTTAATGCTCCACACTAGTTATGGAAATTCCCGCCTGGCAACGGATAGGAGAGGCACCCGTGGCTGGGCGGAAGGAGGGAAACCTCCTCCTTTCCGAGCCAACCCTGAATGAAGGGGGTTCATCACTGTTGTTGTTGTTAGTTGATTATTGTTCACACAACAGCATCATGTGCTCCATACTGTTGAATGAGCGTGTATTCATGTTGCAATTATTGGTTCTATAGTCCACATTGCTGCATTCCTGGAGGCTTTGATATGTTTGCTTGCGCAATTTTCACAGATGCATCAACACACCGAGCTTGTACCATGGCAAGCTTACTTTCTAACAAAGCCAGGTATGCATGTGCGCACATCAGCACACCATTCCGACGGGATTGTTGGGACACACCTCCTCAAATCTATGCTATCTGTGTTTGATGTGTTACAATAGCTTTTCGTGGTGGATTTCATAGCTTGACTCGGGAAACATGACTTCCCGTCCTGTAAATAGGAGTCATCTCCTGTATGTGTGTATACGCACATACATGCAAATCATCTGGATGACGCGGATTCAGAGTGGCATGGCAGACGTCGGCGAGCTGTGCTTATGCGGTTGGGCCAGGTTGAGGGTGTTCGGCAGCAGGAAGCCAGTGCAGCCTAGGCAGAAGCGTTGGAGGCGTTGGAGGCATTGCATCTGGAGCTGGTTCACGAGAAACTCCTCTTCTAGGTGGTGGGAGTCAAATAGATGCGTCCATGCACTCAACGTGTGGCCCTTACTTCATCGACTACTGGTAGGCGATGCAGCTTTGCACTCCTTCGAATAGATCTCGAAACGGGCTATGATGTTGTGGCCACAATGGGAACGGCCGGGGAACACACTGGATTTGGATTTCACCCAAGAAGGGGTTCGCATTCCCAGCTCAAGGCGCGTTGTAGACATCATGGCGGGGGCGGGTTGCCAGCTGTCGACTGCCTGGGTCGATGACAGGTAACAATGCACTAGCTTCCGTTTTGTGATTATCGTGGGTAGTGTACCGTGGAGGTACAAGAATAAAGTTGACCACGGTGTGCGACGTCTCAGTGATGGAGCTTTGCTGTTGGGCGTGGCTTGAGAGGCTGTGCTATCATATCTGCGGAACTTGCAATTATTAATATAATCATCGAGGCTTAATAGCAAGAAAGATTCTCCTGGTTGACTACTGATGTACTACATTTCAGGACCACTATTGCTTCTGACAGTTGAGGTGAAGTACTCTGTCTTGCAATGGTAGCTGGAGTCAAAGTTTGATTGTATCCGTCCTCAACAAGCCCTTGTGCGATGGTATCTTGATGATCACTGAAGACGTTATTGAAAAAATACGTATGTGCCAGTCTCCCCAATTCTCGGCATTTGATTCTAGCGTATAGTACTCCGATGAGTCAGTCAGCAGAGATTTTAAAATCTTTGCCCATGTACTTGTTGGATGGGCTGTCGCCCAGAGATGTACTCTCTGCAATTCCTTTTGAATGGCGAACCAAGTTGAATGCAAAACCGTTCAAGGATTGGTGCAAGGCGATGTGCATGCTTCATGCAGCAAGTTCAACTCTTTTCTGACATATCGATGTGTGTAGTCTCCTAGATGTCGGAAGAAGGACGCGCTCTTGCCGGAGTCGATTGACAACCTGCTGATGCATGTGGGCCGGGGAGGAGGGCGGGATCAGGCCAAGTGCCAGCAGTGCGCTGACCTGGTGGCCTTGCTGGCGCACTTCACAACCAAGATTCACGTGCCCTGCACAGTCAAGTCTCCTCGCTCCAACAACGCTCACAGGCGCGACACTTCCCCGGCGAATTTGTGGGACACTGGAGCCAGGCTGGTTCGCACGAGTTTGGAATTATGCTGTGGTGATTTGTGTTACCGTTTCTCTGTCTATAGTGTTGTACGAGTCATTTCTGCGGGAAGACATCCATGAGCCAAGACTTGGAGAAGCCCATGCTTCAGAAAATCAAAGGTCATCAGGCGGGCAGGGCAAGGATGGCTGGCAACCGCTTGACAAGGGTCAAAGGTTCTAAGGTTTCATCAAGAGTTGCGTTAAGGATTCGCTGGCGGTCGGATGAGCGGAAAGATATTGTGTATCTGTGAGGTTTTTTCAAGGCATGTCAGTTTGACGAGGGTGCGAGGCTCTGTGTCGAGCGGGTGCTCCACTGCCTAGCACGTCGTCGCAAGATCAGTCTCTTGGATGCCGTTCATCGGAGAACACGCAAGCACCACGTGCAACCCCCACCTCGTCGCCCGAATCCAATCATGAGGCAATTGTAGGGGTGCTTTCATGCATGATAAATGAAGTGGTGTGTGTTTCTGAGAGATTGTCAAAATCACATACATGCTTGCAGCAATGTAAGATGGGTTGTTATTTCCTTTGCTTTGCATTCGCTGACCATCTAACATTTTCATTTCACGTTTGAACCAACATGAGTGTGCACTAGAGTAAGTGACCAGAAGGTGCTCGGTGGTCTACCACACATACAGACAGTTTGCACTCTTCGCCCTCTCACGTTTTCCTGATTACTGATGGATATCTTGCCATCGCATGCAACCTGCGAAATGCCACTGTGATCCAAATCAAGCTTGCTCTTTGGAATTCTGGGGTCTGGAAACCGCGATAATCTTCCCGCACTTGAATGTCATTGCAATGCAACAGGCTGAGCTGGATCAGGGGCGTCGCCGCAGCCGAGGGACGCACGAGGCGGCGCGCGCTGGCACGTGGACCTGCACACGCAGCTTCTGCAGATGATGCGCCAAGACATGAACCAGGTGCTGCGTGCGGACCCAGGTTTTGGGCTGCTCAACGGTGGCAAAAGGGTTTTGAATATTGGTCTGCTTTGTGAAGCCAACAATGTAAGCATAGGGATCGTGAGGCGATGCAGCGGGGAAATTCGATCTTGACTTTGTGCTGTAAATTTGATGTTGTGGCAAGCTCCAACTGTAGCGTGACCGTCACATCGTGCATCTTGAGGACGCAATCTTAATCAGATTGATTGAGTTTTTGCTTTGGAGAGCGAATCTGGATTATCGTTGAGTTATCAGCTGCTGGAGGTATCCCTTAGTTTTTTGCAACGCCAGCGCTCATTTCCATGGGGCGCTGTCGAGTTATGGCGCAGAATATTCCTGCGTACTGTGCATATGTGTTTGTATAGAATGAACATTGATTGTTTCCTCCAAGGTGCTGCAGGCCGACTGGATTGGATGATTCCATGCACAGAGACACCCTCGACAAATATATCAACAAGCAGAGCTACCATACCAGTATCCAGGCTGTGCAAACTGTGCAAAGCATGGTCGTTATATCCATGCATCAGGGTTTGATCGCTACGCGACAACTTGATGGCATTTTTACGCAACCCTCATGATTCCAATCAGGGTCCCATCTAAGATTGTTCCCTTCTTGCTGACTCAGGACTTACTGACTTACTGACCGGCACTATCGCATCAAGTCTGTCAGAAGCACCACAACTGGTCCACTGCAGAGAATGCAATTCATTTCGCCATCGAGTAATCAACGCAACACTTCCAGCGATTCAGAAAAAGGACATGTGGAACCGCCTGTTCCTATTCATTGTTGGAAGAGTACATATCCCAGGATGCATGGGACGCCTATCGCACAAACAAGAGCCCAGAACAATGCTGCAGTCTAGCAAGGGCACACATGCATCGTGACATGACGTTGTATGTGCGCACCTGATCGTAACGAGCTACGATTATCAGCATGCACTTGAACATGACCACCATCCACCGAAAGGAAGCCGTACTGCATGCGCCCTTTCGGCACCCTTCCAGGTCGACCAAAACAGTCCACACAACAAAGCTACTGCAAATGGTCCGGTCAAACGATTCACGTGATCACTATCTGCAGATCGCAACATACCAAAACGAAGGCAGACGAAAGTTTTGGTATCCTCCTATCGTTTGGCAGGCTTGTGCTTGCTTGATGTGCCTTAATTTCCCCTGGAATGATCGCATCTCAACAATGAAATATCCGTGTAAGTTACCTTTGTCAGCGACCCTTTCAATGTGCGGTTGCAAACTCACTGGAACTTCACATTTGTTTGCTACGCTTGTAAGGTTCCCGTGCTGAATTCCCTCGTGAATGGTCATCACATACATTGTCACCTACTGCAAGCGATTGTGCTGTTTAACGAGAAACAGATGAGAAAGGGGCAACAACACATCAAGACAAATACGCGAGTAGGAGCGACCCGACAGACGGTTGAATGATCTTTGACCTAGGCCTAACCAACTAACCTGAACGCCGCTGGCGAACTCTTTTTTGCATGTGCTCTGAGGTATGATCCAAAGAACCAACAGGCCACGAGCCATGTAGGACATAGGAATGAAGAGTCTTGCCACAGAAGTACACGTGCCAGCATCCGACTCTTGAGTGATGTAAGAGGTGCTTTACATGGTTGCTCAGGTTCGAAGGACACAGCCGCCAAGGCTGACTGGAGTTGTAGAAAGGGTCTCCTTTGGTATTTGTTCAAACATGGGAGTTCGTCTGTTAACGCCTTGTCTGGAATTCCTTCATCAAGCGATCTAATTAGTGATTGAATCAGCTGGAATGGGTTTACATTTGATCGGCGTAAATCCTAGACAAGCATTTCGACTACATCACTGATGTCAACAATGGCCCATGCAGAATGTCTGAGTGTAGTTAGCATGTATGAAGGCACATGAACTTTCTTTACCGGGTGGGATTTAATGCCTATCAAGCATCCCATATTCCCTTGAAAATCCAGATACGGAGTCAAGCACCGTTATCAAATTGCATCGCATAGCATCCAAGGAATCTGTATGTGCTTGTACATGTGGAAATAGTCTGCTGCTCTTTGAGAATTCATGTAAAATTGATTCGACATTGATAATAGAATGCCTTCACTTGCAAGACTTGGCTCGTGGTATTTGATATTCCTCGTGTCTTTTTGAACAATTTTCAGGGCAAGCTGGCACTGCGAGAGGAGCTGGCTGCAGCGCGCCGCCCATTGTAAGATGCCTGCCCACCTGCTGACTTTTGAATCCTTGGAGCTTCGATTGTTGTGATGAGAAAGAGCTCGTCTGTTGGTGAATCTGGCCAGTTTGCGTGTACTGCATGAACCGGGCGAGGAATTCAGTTGGCTCTTGGGGTTTTCAACACCACAGTGCTACTCACCACAGTGGAACAGCGCGCTTGTGTATTGTATTGTATAGGTATTTAGGAATCAAAGTTTCCTAATTGAGAAACAGCATCAAACTACGCTTACAGCTGGATGTAAACGTGGAAAATTCGTTTGAATAAAAAGAGCACTTAGGCCCTGTGTACTTTCATACTTGCAGTATGTTTCTGCCGGACACAATTTGTGCAATAGCTTTGGCATTGCATGTTATTGGGTATTCATACGGCATTTTCGTGTTTGTTCATTGTCAACCAAGTACAAAATCCTCGCTGTTTTCGCGTAAGCAAAAAAACAATTCCTTATGTTTGTTTTTTGGGTGCTGTTTTTTTTTATGCTAGCTCCTTTCAGGTTATATTGGATGATCATGGTGCCCAATATGCAACGTGAGTGTTGCAATGCAATCCAGAGACATTACTATGAAACAATGTTATTGCCGGAAATTCATTTCGCATTGGGGTATGTTCAATGTCTGAAAAATTTGACATGTTTCATGGATAAAGCAGATGTAGTACGCTCCCGCTAGCCCGATATCTGCATTCGAATGCCACATCTGTACCTGTATCGACACTCCAGCAAGGCACATAGGCGCGTTCAGCGATGCCGGTTGAATCCTCGTGCGTTTTCTGTGGTTGGAAGTTGCCTTGGCTGGGTCCGCCCTAACTTCGAGTCTCAAAGTTCTTGTGAATGCTGTTACGTTTCCACAGCGAGTACCATATGGTGCGGCGATTTCCACGGTGAGCTTGTGCAGGGATGCACGGTCTTGACAGTCATGTTTTTGTTGTGTGTGAGTTTGCACGAAGGGGGGAAGTGTCGAACCAGCACCGGGGAAAGTGCGAAACGGGCTCAGAGGGAGCTGCTCGCTGTCAACCAAGAGATGGCCGTACTCGTCTCTCAACAGGTACAACACACAAACGATATTTTCCATCACACGGAAGACGGAGCTTTTGATGAAACTGCAAAGAACAACGTCTTCCATGTATTTCTTGGGTTATTTTTTTCTGTGTGAAGAACAACCTTTTGGTCCTTCTTGCACATGTGCTTCATTATTTTGGCTTTTTGCCACTCGGCTGTTTTTTCAGTCCTGAGTATTATACATTCGTTCGTTCGTATCATGCTTGCGCCTTGATATGGAATGAAATACTATGTGTGCAATATTCTATATGTTTTACACGCATGTGATCAGGTTCCAACACAAACATCCTCAAATTCAAATTCCACTCTGTGCTTTACGCTTTTGAAGTGATTTTTCCCCAATTGAAGAAATGGGGATTTGCATCCGACTCCGTTGGTATAGCTACCCGTCTGGTGGGTAGGTCATATTTTTCCATGTGTAGTTTTGCTTGCTTGGTTGGCTTATCTATAGGGACACTTTGTGAGGGTCACAAGCATCGAGCGGAGATTGTTCGCATCCAGATCACAATGTATATAAGGGGGTACGATCATGAACCCGTCATCTATGCAAGCTCCAGGTCCAGTGCATTACCTGCGCCCAGTTGTACTCCATCGACCAATATCACTGTAGAGTGTCACCGCAGGCTTAGCCGGGTTGGGCACCACGGTGCTCGATTCTTGGACTTGTCAAGGAAATAGCACGAGCAACTCCAACTTATGGTTAGCTCGAGGAATCCCGAGCCCCAGAGAAGAACATTGTTACCATAAATCATCATACACCCCGAGATTTCACCTAGAGATAGCTTTGTCAGGCTGGTGTGTTTGCTTGTCCAATTCACGAGGTGATTAGGTGTGTCACTCAATCTCTACGGAAGGTTGCTCGTTTGCTCATTTCTTGCGCCCACAAATTCTTGTCACTTCTCTATTTCTGCGAAAACGCTCTTGTCATCAAGAATAATAGCCATCATCTCATCAACCAGTCCAGTCCAATTCAGATGTGCTACGGGCTTCACGCACTCGTTTTATTCGCTGGTTGGTACTCTAAACACACAAAGTGTCTGGATTTAAGCTCCCGGCCCCTTGTCTCGACTCCCGCCACTTGTGCAACAGGCCCCTTGTCTCGACTCCCGCCACTTGTGGAGAATCAACAAGGAGTTTGTAAATCATGGGGTGATTTTTCGTTCTCTTCCGACAAGGCGAATGTTTTTCACAATTCATCGCAAATATGAATACTGGATGCGGTTCGTTTTTTGTAAATTCTGCTTCTCCGTGAATTGCGTCTTTAGGGTGCAAATTTGGTGCTTTTAATGCTTGATCATTTGTCTCATGAAAACTCTTGATGCTTCATCAATCAGTGTGGCATACAGATTTTCTTGCAGAGCTTGTAGCAAGGAGCTTTCTGTGTGCATCTTGTGCTCATAAGGATTGAATTCATTGCCAAAGTAGATTTTTTCTTGGGCAGTCAAGTTGATTGCCTTTCCGTGGTCGCCAATTGTATCATGTTCGCAGATTTGAGGCACATTGCTGGCCTTTTCCAAATCCTCGGTTGATGTACTGTTCACGTACCGGTGTGCTGAATCAATGTCAATCTGTCGAATTTGCACTTCTCGTGCTTCGTCGCAATGCTCACCATCCAGCTGTTGCAATAGTAGCCTTCATGTGACCGGCATCGAAAATCAGTATGATGTTGCTCATGGGACTCGTTGTTGAAATTGCCGCTTATAGCTTGGGCTCCAAGACGTGCAGCTGCCCACTGCTTCTTCTTTATACCGTCTTTGTCCGCTTCGTGACAACTGTGCTATTGCGACTGTCTTGTCTTCGGTAATTTGCATGATCATACTATCAAAGATGCTTGCTCGAATTGCCGCTGTCGGTGCTGAGCTACACCAGGGCGCAAGTCGGGGCGAACCTCCGAATAAGCGATATCCCAGCGTTCAGGGGACTTCAGTCGAGCGTTACAGAACACGAATCAATCACGCAAGCTAGTGTACCTTACCGCTCTCCAGTAGCGGAAGGTGGCTGGGCATCCATGACCTATCGAGATATGCTTCATATGGAGGATGGTGGGCAAAAGCACAGACTAAAGTGAAAACCATGCGTTTTTCTTTGGGTTGTGTATACTGGCGTCTATTTGATCAGTACATGACTTGGATGGCATATTCTCTGCCCCCAGTAATTAGACTCTCCTTCTATCCCGACCCTAGTCACTTAGTTGGATTGTCTATTCCCAGTCACTGAAGCTGTTTCTTTGCTTATCGCAGTGACAAATGTGCCCTGATAACAGTTTCTCAATGCTGCTAGCCGAGTGGTAGGTTGCTATGGTGTTCGCAAGCCTACGTTGCACACGGTATGTGGTATACATGGTAAACGATATGCTATGTATGTGGTAAACAAAACGTTCCCGGAAAAACCAAGAAGCAAATTAACCGATTCAACACATGCGGTCCTATGGATCACATCTTGAAACTTGCATGAACTAATCCTCCCAAACAAAGAGATCCTTTTGAGGTCGAAAGGCATGCATGAGAAACCAAGTTATTCCTTGTGCGCTCTTGTTTCATTAATATAATCATGACCACGGATCTTGACAGCGACATGACCCTTACTCAATGCGTGGTAGACTATTTGAACCAATTCACTCACTAGAACATTCATAAGGGAACACTACCTTTACCGAATGGCATGGAGTCATGTCGACAAATCGTGCGCTTCAGAGTATTGCACAAGGTAAACTTTGAAATCAATGTATCGTGTCAATACGCAGATTGTGGGGTCCGAAGAAACCGCGTGTCGCCCTCCCCATTGAGACAGTTCGTTGACCCACGAAATTCCATGACGCAAACTCCTAGTCTATTCATATGCAGTCGGATGCCGGAATGAACCGGTCCACATACATTTTTTTGGACTCGATCACGATGACACACAGCATTTACCTTTATATAGCCCGATGTAAATCCGCATGATAAGAAACAAAGAGCTTACGCACGAAAAATTGAGTCTGCGCGTGCACAAAACACACTCCGAGGTGTCAGAACCGGATGATGTGGTTTGTGTTCAGTGTGCACATAGGCTCAATTATTTGTGCGCCATACAACGATATCATACATATCATAGCTGTGAATCGGTATCGATCATGCCTATTATCATTTTTTTGTTCATGTTGTGGTTTGTATTTCTTGTCATATACTTGTTGCTGTCATGGTTTGCGACAAAAAAGTGCTAGCTGAGGCCTTCAGCCATACCGACACATTTGGTATTATTTCGCGGGTACATGATGAGCTCCACATGACAAGCGGTATGACGATTCACAACATTTAGCACCCTATCCGTATGGGGACCTAAGAGAATTTTCAATTCCGGAGATAATGTGCGAGTAGAGTCTTTTGTACGAACTATTACTGATGTCTTTGGTATCGATTTGCGGATAGGTGGTGAACTCAATATGGGAAGTCCCTTGATACCGATATTGATCAGCCTCCTACTTGTATCTGCATCAAAATCATTTCAAACCAGTAAACCGTGTGCTGGTGGTGGCCTTTGAACTCAACAAATCTGTCAAATCTGGAATTGATTTGTTGGTGCGTGGTATGGGCAATCTGGCGCGTTCCATAATTCCGAGAGCATACAGATCCCTACCCGTGTTGGGACCCTGAATGGTTTTAAATATTCGACACAATATGTTGGTATACAGCGTTGAACCTCGACACCAACATCTCTGTAGTTGAATCCCGAGGGCGGTGTAGAAGAAGGCCTCTCTTCAAAAACAATGCATATGTTGATCATTCGTAGTCCCCCTTGTTGGTTTTGTCTGCTTCTCAAACTACACTCAAGTTGGAACAAACAACCCAGGCATTGTGTAAAGATTGTCTTTAGCTGCTTGTAGTCACTCTAAAAACAATTTCTAAATATACTAAGGGATGCCAAGCAAGTAGTGATTGCTGTTGACGCATACAGATGACATTGTTTGCATGGTGCTCAACAAGTGTTTTGCATGTAATCCTGTGAACAATGGTAGCTATGCACCTTCCACATGGTCTCATTCGATTTAAGGTTCGGGTCACTTGTATCTCTACATGTGATGATACAACAAATGCACGTTTGCGTGTTTGATACTTCCATGTATTCATGAATGTGTGTGAATATTCCGATGTAGCTGGCAACTCAAAAATTTTGCATTATTTGACTTTCGATCAACAACATCATGTGGCCAAGCGACCGGAATAGATTGACCTCTCATTCCGCATTTGACTACATGAAGGCATCGAGTATCTTTGGAATGTAAGCCATTTTTATGGCCTTCCTTACATTGATTGGCTGGGATCATCAACAGATCATTATAATTGCTTTCCGTACATTACTGCATATAAATATCTTGATAAACCTTGTTCAATTTACATCTACCTGTGGGAGGTTTGAGGTTGACATATCGCTTATCGTACGATGACGAGTATACCGAGTTGTCGATTGGAGAGGCCCGATCCACATACGGAACTCCAAGTCGTTTGTTGATCAAGACGTCACAGTAAACGTGACCTACAATAGCAAGGTACCCATGACGATGTAGTTGATCAGTATATCGATTGTGCATGAGAGTACCGATGTGCCAAGCACACGCGCAGACT
>NHOP01001371.1:0-11061 GCA_018697155.1 Pyramimonas parkeae | reverse complement strand
TATATTTATATATGTATATATACGTATCTATATGATGGGATATGAACCCCACCAGCAGGGCGGGAAGCCACATCAAGTAATCACACAATAGAATTCCATATCCCGGCAATATCACTCCAAGGAGTAGTGCACCAATCCTACGACATATCTACATATGCAAAATAAAGATCCAGAAAGATGTTCGCAAATCAATCGTTGCCCCCGTACGGACGGTCATGCGTACCCGAGCAACCTTTTTACTCACATTTTCATGTGGCAAGGTAATCACTCCAGGACCTGATTTGGATGTTAGCTCCTGCTGCTGGAGTCCTCCAGGGTGTGTATCCAAGATATGTATGTAAATATATCCAAGATATGTTGCATGACTGCCGTATTCAAAATAGAATGACAAAAATTTGCGAAAGAAGCCAAAAATGACCTATCCTGTCCAACCATCCATCAGCAATTGTGCGAAGACCTAGTTCTCCTGTACTTTAAAGCTAAATCAACTTAATTGTGGAAAGCTCGCGGTTTGCCAAAATGTGCCCGACGAGAATGTCAGGCCTAGTTTATGATTGAGCTCACACTCAGTCATAAACCCCATCACATGCGGGACGGATCGAACCAGACTGTGATACGATTCCAGACTGTGGAATCGTATACAGAAGGATGTGAACCCTACTAGCTTGGGATATGAATGTATGTACACATGACTCGTATCAAAAGGGCGGGGAGCCATGTCAGCTTAATCATGCGCTAAGTTCTGTCGTTGCACAAGATAACCTATAGAATCCGTGTATCACGCCAACACATATGTGTTCGAACGTTCATATATGTATATTGGATTATATATATTCGTACAAACCCGCTCCTGGAGTGATCACCTTGCGACATAAGCATGTAAGCAAGGTTGCTCGGAAATGCATGACTGTCCCTGTGGGGGCTTTAGTTTTGATCCTTTCAGGGCACATCTTACTGGATCTTAGTTTCGCATCTGTGAATATTTGGTAGGCTTGATGCACTATTCCTTGGAGTGATGTTGCCAGATTATGGAATTCTATTATGTGATTACTTGATATCGCTTCCCGCCCAATTGGTAGAGGTCATATCCTATTATATATGGGGACAAGACCCTTTCCAAAAGGGCGGGGAGCCATGTCAACTGAATCGTGCGCTAAGTTCTATTCTTTCACAAGATTACCTTCGAAATCCGTGTATCGCATCAAAAGAAAAATTGCGTGGTTCAAGGAGAACGCATCTCACCATCCCCATCAAAATAGTGCTGACCCATGAAAATACATATGAAACAAACTCCTAGTCTGTGTCATATGCAGTCGGATGCTGGACATATATTGAGATATGACCCCTAACCAGCAGAGCGGGAAGCCACACCAGCTAATCACACAGCGGAATTCAATAACCTGGCAATATCACTGACATACATAGCGACATGACCCTTACGAAAAGGGTGGGGCGCCATGTCTCCTAGATCGGGAGTTAAGTTTCATCAGTGCACAGGGTTCCCTTGAAACCCCTGTGAGGGTACCCTGATCTGTGAAACTCTATATGAAGCAAACGACATGTGAAACACAGTCAGCAAACATTCGGAAAGCTCTGCTTGTAGCTGCACATTCAAAGATTTCTTCACAGTTGAAACAAAGCATGTCTGCTTAAGCTTGTTGGTTAGAATAATCAATGTTCATTTTCCATGTCCACGCGCATCAAGATGAAATACATATTGAATTGTCAATACCTGTATTCAGGGCATGACCCTTGCGCAAATGGAGAAGGAGCCATTTGAGTTGTATCGCTCGCTAAGTTCAATCAATGCGCAGGAGATCTTTAAAATCCATGTATCATGTCGAAACACATGTTGCTTGATCCAAGGAGAATGGATCTCACCATCTGCATCAGAATCCTGCTGATCTGTGCAAAGTAAGCTCTCTGTGTTTTGCGTATGCAGTCGGTTGCCGGCGAGTAACCTCTGCATATTGGTGTTCTATGAGGATTTGTCCACAGTTGACACAAGCATATCTGCTTCAGCATGTTAAAAAAATACAGAAATGGTTACAATTCTATAAACACAGCAAAATGAAAAACAATTTACATTATTAAGACAAGCTGTAAGTGTGTGTGTGTGTGTGTGTGTTGTCTTGTATGGATGAACTGAGCACGTTCAGGGCTCTCTTGCGCGTGCAACTTGATGTCGATGGTCCGTCCATTGGTTGACAAAACAGAACACCTAAATCCTAAACATTGAAAGATTGGAGCCACTGCAGAGAAGAAGTTCGCCCTCAAGCTATTTCAATGTTTCTAAAGTGACACTTAGCGCTGTTCGCAATACAATGTTGTGAGCGTATCTTGCGTAGCTACGTCTTCCGAAGAGTGCTGGACCTTGAGATTTTACGTACGACATTGAGCGTTCTCTGTTTTGCTCGAATAATACACATCGAATATGGAATATGTCAGCGCAATTAGCTGCCGCGATACGAAGACAGGGCACTGGTTGCTCTAGACAATGCACAGTGTGTTTCTTCGTCCCAAATTGCTGTGTTGGTAGTGAGGTCACCATGAACGCTGCCATTGGATGTGGAAGACATTGACACCCCCCTTTCATCTGAAACGTGAGATTGGATGTACGAACATCTGCTTGAAGCATGGCACTTTTCTCGACAGCGATAAATGGTGCAGCTATGCAAGATTGTACGGACACGTGTACATGTCTGTGCCTTGGTGACTCAGGTAGGAATGCGTTTGTACACAACACAGCAGCTCTTTCTGGTATGAGCAAGGCGTATGGCCATTGACCATTCACATTGATCTATCAGATGGAGATATTTTTGGCAAACTCAAATGAAACCTTTTCTATAAAGACTACATCGCACAAGTTATTTAACTGCATAATAATTGGTATTAATCTCAATTGAAACAGCCCTAGAAGCCCACAAGCACTTCATTTTTCATTAGTCCCTGATTAGAAGTCAGTATTCACAAGTTATCAAATTCCGCAGGTAATGATACCCGCTTCTTCAGTGATCTGCGCAAGGATTTGTGCTGGTAGGAGATGTTGCCTTGCAGCGTCTGTCTGGGTTTCCTCAAGTGCTGTCAAATTTGGACCTGAAATTGAACGAAGATCAACTGCTATCTTAGTTTACACGTTTCCCGCCATTGTTGAAGTAGTTTCTTGTCCCTGTGTGCCAATTGAAACAGTTTGGTTGGTCATGGACATTCTCTATGGTTGAACTCTGTGTGAACTTGACTTGTGCAATTTGCACAATCATCAGTCTAGGTGTGATTTCTACTCTTGGCCTCTAGGCGTGCAAGTTGCATTTGTGCATTTCCGACCGCACTACTATCTCACAAAAATTAATTTCCCAAAAAGCCATGCATAAACAAGTATTTCTTGCTCGAAAGATCCAAGAATTTTGTTGATGTCCTGGCAATATGAATGACGATATGGCCTAACCATCATGCTTTGCAGTAGCTTCTGTGTTCATCTACGCACTCTCATACACCATCCAAGTTCACGTAAAATTGCAAGTAACAGATGCACATAAAGTTGCACTAAAAGTTATACGTGTTTTATATGTCGCTTTGCATGTGTAATCATATCTGAACTAAGTTTTCTGTTGCTCAAAGTGCTTGATAAGTGATTGCTTTTGACACATAACAGTAACATGGATAATTTCATGATTTGCTTGTTGTTGTCTTTTCCTTGCAGAGTGTAGCGTACATTATGCAAGGAAACGTGTGTGGAGGGTGATACTTGGATTCACCCTGCGTCGAAGTGGGTATAGTTTGTAAATACTTCGCAATATCTCTGGCAACTCCACACTCATGACTAATCCAAGTGAACTGTTGAAATATGAACAGCACAGTTTACATGGGCATGCTGCATTCACTGTCAACATGGACGACGTGAATTTTGTGCAACATTTTCAATGTGCACATGGTAATGTTGCACACAGTCCACAGAATGTGCGACTGTTTGTGCAATGCTTGAAGATACTCATCCCATTGTGAGATCTAGCTGTGCAAGCCTTTGATCTGAAGGAGCGTCACGATCAATGGAGATTTTAGTGAATGGCTATTGGGTGATTTTGAGTTACTTGTAGGCAAGCGAACAACATCAGTGGGGACGCTAGCTTTGAGGAGGTGCGCTGGATTGCATATGAGGGGGCGCAGTCAGGGCAGTTTGGGAGCCCAGCCCAGGCTCTTCAGCACCACCTTCAACAGTTCAACCAAGCGGTAGGAAAAGTTGTGTCACCTATAAATTGTCAAGAGCATAGGAGATGATTTCAACAGGACTCAGTTCTGCAGAGTCACAGTTGCTAGTTGTCTATTGCTGGCATGCCCAGAGTACTCTGCATCTCGCAATTTGCTTCAACGCCACTTTGGTGCAACTAGGCTGCTCTGCACCCTTGCACACACCGGGTCCTATCCATTATTGGTGATGCCATTTGTGATTATTTTGAGCTGAATGGTGGTCCGTTGCATGTGTGACTGTCTGGGTTGGCCATTTTGATGGTTTTCACAACCATATTTGTTGCACTGAAATCAAACGATAAACAGGGTGATGGATGAGCGAGCAATCTTGCCGCAATGTCTCATGGTTCTCTGTTCATGGAACCAGAAACGTTTTATGGTAGAGCAGCACCCTTCAGATGAAATTGTTTGGTTTTAAACATGGTGAGATCGTGTGCAATCATAGCGTTTCGACAGGACTGGCGTGTTTGCTTAGCATGGATGCATTTTTCGAGCTTGTGTGTTTGTATCAGCTGTACCTGATCCGGATGCATGTTCAGCGGCGACAACATGGATCGGCCCTTGATTGTAAACCAGTTGCAATCCACCGCCTACCCATGACAAATGTCATGGCGAGGACGTGATGGAGCGTTGTCATGTGACCTCTTAATTGAGAGTGACGCAATGTGGCCAGATGCACATGCATGTTGTCTTAGCATACCTACATGTCATGCTTGGATCAGCATAGGTGTGTACGAATTTTGTTGCCAGTGTGCGGAGAAGCGACGCGCCCTGGCAACTGGCGCAATTCCCGGCGCCGCCCAGCCCGCAGGTACCTTTGGCACAGAATCTTGATTACATTTGCATCATTTTCTCAGAGTTCACAGAGAATGCTAAATGGTCGTGGGCATGCTGAAAGGGGGTTGAGTGCTTCAGTGATTGAATATGTCCCGGTGTGGAATACGTGTTTCCATGCTGGGGGGGGCGATGCGCTGAGTTGTGAAAGATTGATTCCACAGTTGGTTTCTAGGATCCATACACACCAACTCGTGCATCATTATGCGTTGTGATTGCTTATTTGATGTGGTTTATGGCGGGCTTGCAGCTTCCCTGTAAAGGAGTCTTATCAAACCATGCGTTGAATATTTTTCGTTGCTCGCTCCGCAACAATTCTTCTATATGCCTCAATTCAAATTGATTCTCATATTGCATTTGCATCTCAACAAGCCTGGCTCATGTCGACGCCCTTGTTTTTCCACCATTTCTGCAACGCTCATAGGTTATTCGTCCTGCCATGCAGATCCCACAGGGGGGTTCGGACCTGCTTCCAATGCAGCCGCACCCACTCCGTTTGGGGCGTTGTCCTTTACCCAACCTTCAACAACAGCAGCTGGCGCTTTTGGCGCTCCCAAGATGTCCTTCGGGGCGGTCTCTGCAACCCCCAGCGTATCCTTCGGCGGGCCGGCCACGTCGGCGCCCTCGCCTTTTGGTGCCTCTGCCGGTGCGAACAGTCGAGTTTGGCCGTCGATAGTTTGATGATATGCGACCAGAGTGATAACAGAACCCAGAAGGCTGATTTGGAAAGTCGGATCATACAGTACTCACAGCATTGCGAATTCTTACCCACAGCATCCGAACTCAGGATCGATCCAATTCAGAAATCTTGCCCGTAATCGGGTTTGGCCACTGCAGCGGATTGTTGCAGCAACTGCATTGCTAAATGTACACATTTTGTTGTGCTGATTTCTGATCACCTGTCTTCAACCAGGCGATTTACCATAGGGAAAGCAAGGTTTCGTGTGGCAGTTGCATGATCATGCAAAGCACATGCTTGTTATTACGTGATTCTGATGGAGAGTTGTGGGTCGAGCTGTTAGTGGTTTGAATTGTCCGCATTTTTGTAATTTCAAGCCAGCTACTATTTTGAAATGCCCATCGGGTTGTTGTACAACAATGCAGGGAGCACCTTCGGCGGAGGAGGTGTATTTCGTAGCACAGCCCCTTCCACAGCAGGGGTCAGCTTTGCTAATGCAGGGGCATTTGGAGGGTCAGCCACCACAGATGCAGGGGGGGCATTTGGAGCATCAGCCACTTCTGCGGTAGGGGATTCATTTGGAGGGTCTCCCACCACACCAGTACGGAGCACTTTTGGGTCGATCCCAGCGGCAAGGCCATTTGATTCACCGGCTGCTCCTAGCTGGGGTGCTGTGAAAAGTCCATCGCTATCCATCTTTGGTGCGTGGGCCCCAAGTGGACAGCCAGGTGCGCAATTTGTTGTGTGTTCAGCTGTTTTGTGTTCCTATATTTGATCCCAGTTTTCATTCAGGTGAATGTTGTACGCCATGATTCTTGATACATACTGAGAGCTATTCGGGCTGTTAGAGATTTTCATCCGTGCGATTTCTGATCGAGTTACATTTCATGATAAAGTGCTATTGACACAATGTTAGGCTACACATTTGATTTTGACAAATGCCTTGCTTGTAAGGGAATCGAATAGAAACCTGGAATAAAAAAAAAAACCATAACGACTGATGAACTTAATTGTGCTGTCAAAGGTTTGCGGACGTACAGTATGCATGATAGAGAATATTCAGCATAGCATGCTGCTGTTGCTGATGTTCATGATGGAGCTCAGCTTTGGTTGTGTTTTGTTTGTGTACCATTCTACCTTCAGTTGCCAAGTCCACATAGTACGAAACCCCAATTCTTTGACGTTACTTCGATCATGGCATGGCTTTGCGTCAATTGTTCAGATTATTGAACATGTTTGCGCAGGTGCCACACCTTTTGAACTACAGTCTAAGCCAGCACCACATCAACAGGGGATCACAACAACATCTGGTGTGTGTATTCCACATCCAAGGTTATACAATTGCTGGATAACGGCAAAAGCGTCTTTCAATTTCTTTCAATGTTCAGGCCAAAACTGATGAGTTGCAGATGGAAGAATTCCAAGTATTGTCGCATTTTCGGCTAAATTGAAGGTCTAGGTAGAGTTTGTGAGGATTTTGGTACAAATTCATGTGTTCGTGGGTCAAACTTGTCTCATGAAAATATCTGAAAATTATGTAGTGTGATTGAGAACTTGTCACGAGTGCTGCGTATTTCGTCAACCAACATGTATCATGAATGTAAACGTAGAAGCAGTACAAATGCACCCGTATTTTTTTCTTTTGTGCCCCAATATTCCTGCAGGTTCACTGGTTCAGGAATATGGTACACAAATCGTTTTGTCAAGAACTTCAATGTCTGGGATTGTTGACCTGTTGTTCCCGCGTTCGCAGGTTCACCTGCTGTGGTGCAGCCCCAAACCACACCACTTGCAGAAGCACCAAGCATGGTACCACATTCATTGGCAGCAGAAGACTCACCTGCATCAGATATCAAGGCTACCTCCCCAGAGGTGTCACATGTGGAGAAATGGAAAGCAAACACATTTATTTTGGGCCAAATCCCCGAGGTTGAGCCGCCTGAGATGTTCTGCAGTCGAATCTAGGCATGTTGTTCTCACTTTATGGTTGGTATCACGTCGCTGTGGGTTACCACTTACATGCCATGCGCTTGTTGACGTGCAAATATTCCGCGTGTCACTTGGCAGCATGATTCAGCAGGGGAGATGTATGTTGGTGACAACTGACATGCTACCTTTTCGCAATCAGTGTCCTTGTTGGCATTCGTCAAGTACAAATCAAGCATGGTATGCATGGTATGATGTCGTTCACTTGAGGCTGGGGCTGCCCTCGTGACTTAGGGTTGAAGCTCTCCTCTCTCCCCTTCAACCTTTCGTCTGCCGCATACAGCTCCTTGTTTTCCTGTTGTTCTTGTTGTAACTATTCAAAACACCACATGATGATGTACAGGTAGTGTGTCGTTAATACTCACCACGTTTTTCAATGTAAACTCAGTATCTAGATTGTCCACATTCGAAACTACTACATTAACACCGTACTTATGCCGTCTCCTACAATTACGCATACGTCAGGTATACGTAGACTGCAGCAATGCACAACCACCTGCATTCTTTGTGTGCCGATGAGACAGCAGATTTGACAAACATCGCCGCGTTCTAGGAGAAACCAACGAAGACAAGCTAGCTGTGTTCGCATGCATAATTAGGTTGTCATCGGTATGGATCGTGCGGCCTCGTGTGCTGAGAATTGCGTGGCGGCACTGCATGTTTTGTGCAAAAACAGGATCTGTTGTAGTGCAACTCTCGCCTCGCACACCGTTGTCCACTGTTTGGGCAAATACAGGTTGTTTTAGTATTTATAATCTACATCTCAATGTCCTCGTCGGGGCTATGTGGTTCATCAACGTTCTCGCCATCATCCACGGAATCAGGTTTCTGTGAATCCTCAGCAGCTTCCTGGATCAATAATGATGAATCATCACAACAAAACAGCCCGTATCAATACGACTTTTGTCAAGAGGGTGGAAGTTCTCCACATTCCACATAGTCCATGGCAACACAACGCAAGACTGTCGACACATGGAAATATCACTCTCCATTAAAAACAACTTACGAGAAGAAACTCCTGCACCAGCTGCATGAAGGTGTCAAAATCCCAGCTTGCGATTAATGCGTCCTGTCGGACAGACGTGTCACATGAATCAAAGATCAGCCTTTACATATTTTTGTCCGATAGAGAGAATCATTCATTGTATTTTTCTCCAATTACATTTTCGTAGGTTGAGCTGCAGGAGAAACACACACTCACAAAAAAAACATACACACACATAAACACACACTCAATGAAAGTAAGCATTAGCACAATTCTGCAAGAGAGCAAAAGTACTAATGCCAACAGCTTACCCCACAAGAGTGTTGTATAATCACGAAGAGTGTTTGAACCTCTGTGATGAAGTCGAAGAGGTGCACAAACACAACGGTCCATCGATGAAAACCAGTTTCCAAACGGGACCAGTGATGTGAAACGACTATCACTGTTAGGATCGAAAATCACTGCAAGTGAAACAGGCAACTGCCCCAACTCAACAGACATCATGCATCGTGTACAGCAGGTGATTTATTCAAGGGACGATCAAATTCCCAGGCTTCAAGGCAATCTTTGAACAAGTGAGACCCCTTGTATTGAGGTATCATACCAGAAACATGTGGGCACTGCTATCTGCCCGCTTGGCAGTCAAACACATTTCTTGAAACTGCACGGGCGTGTATCCCTGCTTAGACGCGAATCCCTGCAACACGCTGCAGATACCAATTTGTATCGACGATCATGTGACTCTACGATCTTGTAAAGAGTTCTCGCTTAAAATCCAAAGGCTATTCAGGAACAGCAGAACCAAATTTGCGCGATGTGTCACTTGATTTGCAAAACACAGCAGCAAGCATTTCAGGCAAAACACAATTTCAAATTAGCATCGTCGCCTGTGTTGAAACTGTGTATTAATTCCAAAATGTTTGGTTTTGGATTCATCCTCTTTTGTTGCAAGTACCTCCAGATTGCTCTCCACAAGGGCCAGGTACTTCTGGTATATGGTGTAGGTCTCTAGCTTCTGCTCCTCTCCGCGTGTAGTGAACTCAATCCTGAGATTCAAGACCCCCAAACTCTATGTACCAAAATATGGTGTGGCCTTGCAATTCCAACGCTACACCACATGCATGACCTCCAGGAAAAATACATCCAGTCGGAACTGGCAGTGGGTGCTCCGAGGATGTAGTTTTCAAGGATTCTTGCATACGCGAGGTTGCGCGTTGCATTTTTCTCATGTTACACACTGAGATGGAAGCCAGTGTCTACGTCTAGCTGGCAATATGCTTGTATCTGCTCTCAGAATTTTCGGAAGCATCTATGTTTGGGTAAACTGTCAATCCAGGCTGAACGATGAATGGTGCAGGAGGAAACAAAAAAACAAACGCCCTGTGAGACAGCAAGCCCAGAGTGGACGCACTTGGATGCATTTTCTCTCAAGAAGCCGGTAAGAGAGTCTTCAAAGTCCTCCTGCGTGCACGAGAAATGAATGTCGAGTTTATCTTGAAAACTTGTGCTGTCACCCAAATGATATTTGCCCAATCAATAGCAGTATAGAATTACACCAAGACTGGCTGGACCAGTGAGTTTCAATGATTCTTTTTTTGTTTCATGAAATTTCTTCAATGAAAGAGTATTTTCAGTGAAGTTGTTCACCGTTGACTTAAAATGCATCCATTTTCCCCCTCATCATTTGGTAGGCGAGTGGCCAAAGGCCAATGAGCGTTCTTCTTGCAGCTAGCTCTTCGGTAACCAGTGTTAAGACAAAACACTGTTGCTGACAGTTTCATTGTGAATAGATAGTTAGGGTATCATGATAGTGTTTGTTGGGTGCGTAAGTTCTACAAGTTGAGTTCAAATTCCAACATGTCATGTTTCCTTTATTGAACTCATCACCTCTCCAATAAATGATACAGGGTATGTAAATGAACACTTGGGAGATAATGCCTTTCCATTAATTGTATGCAAGTTTTCAAACGTGTTCGTGTTAATACAATTCATTGAAACAAGACTATGCAATGAAAGCACATGGTTATGAATATGCTTGGAAAAAATTAAAGTTGATAAACGTTCGAATTCGACGCCAACAAATCCAAACCGTGAAGATCCTAGACACGCTTGAATCGAAAAAAATGTTGGATATCTGGTTTGCCAATCTTGGAATTGTACTTGTTCAAAAGGTTGCGAATGCATCGCTTTTTTCCTGAAAGAAAAGATATGCGTTTCACGCACACCCTCGAATCAGAATATCATTGCTTAAGAAAATGACAAGGGTATGACATTGATGATCGTCGCATCAAATCGGGCATCGGAACTACTGTGTAGAAGCTTCGATGTTCGA